>VSMD01132533.1:0-92785 GCA_008750895.1 Mirza zaza | reverse complement strand
AGTTCCCTTTAGTCAGCTGTTGTAGAGTCCCAAAAGGGAAGGTCCCGTTCCCTGGAGGTGCCTCCGGCTGGTGGCTATATTGTCTCTCTGTCTCTCTGGGCAGCAGCGGGTAGGGTCGGGGGAGGGGAGGAGGAGGCAATATGGCGTCTGCCGCGGCTAGGGTCTGTGCACACGGAGGTGCCCCGCGGGAGGTGGGAGCCTGGTGCCCCGTCCGCTACTGGCTTACTGCTCACTGGCGGCGGTTGTCGCAGGTCCCTCTGCTTGCTGGGGAGCCCACCAGCAGTCCGGGATGCAGGGGAGGGGAAACGGCAGATCCACCTACCCTTCCCACTGGTCTCCGGGCTGCTCCGGGGGTCCCAGCTTCCAGTTCTCCTCCGCAACCTCCTCCCGTGGAGTCTCCCGTGGTCTCAGGTACTCCTCCTGCCGACCCTCATCCAATGTAGGCTCGTCTTCTTGCTTCTTTCTTCTAATTTCTTCTAGAATCTGTCTTTTCTTCAGAGACACTCTGTCTGGTGGTGTTTCTCATCCGCCATCTTCTCTGCCACTATATATTGATTTGACTCTAATATGTCTTATTTGAAGGCAAAGTATAATAGATGATGACTCTTAGTACCTAGCACAGTGCGACTCTTAGCACCTAGCACAGTGCGTAGCACATAATACATACTCAAAAAGCATTTGTGGAATAATTGATTGAGAACCTATAGTATGCAACAAAACAATTTACCTATTGCCCTCAGGGATGGTTCTTTTGTTATTTTGCCCAAGCCATTTCTTTCCTCCACCTGACCTGATAGTCATACCTTTAGTTTTTCTTTTGGGTGTCAAACAATGGCAGTGACAATGTGTGCAAATATCCACGTAAGGAGGTTTCAGAGAACCCGGGTGCAAGATTCCTGTTCTCATATTTAGTAGCTATTTTATCTCGAGCAAATTATTCAGTTTTCTGAGACTTTTCTTCAAATAGGTTGTTTTGCAGATTAAAAGAAATAATGGGTATGAAGGCTCCATTCAAATATTAATTATTATCGGCACATCGTACACACTAGCGGGAAGGCAAGGAAGAAAGAAATAGGATTTGCTTTATCCCAGTAACAAATCAAGCTGAATCAGCACATAAGAATAGCTGGGAAGTGCAAAGGAAAATAGAAGGACCACAGGAAAAAAGAGTTTTATTTCAATCCCTCCTGGCACCTTGTTTTATTTTCCCTATAGCACTGGTCACATTCTAATATACTTAATTTGCATACAGTATGTTAATGATCTGTTTTGCCCCTTGAATTTAAGCTCCAAGGGGGCAGGGATGGATTGATTGAATGGGCACAAAAAACCATTTGTCAAAGGAATGGAAAATTGGAGAAGAAAAAAGAAATCAAGTTTAGGATCCTGCAAAGAAGGGAGGGGAACAAGAATCTAGAGCATGAGGATTACTGAGAAAGGGGATAAGTACTATAAAAAAGAAAGTATCTTTAAGAATATCCAGGGTCTGGAGTAGAGAACAACCTTCTCAGATTTATTCTCCAAATAAACATTTTTTATTTTGCTTTTAAAAAACCTTATTGTAAAACCCACCCTAAATATCCTTTACAATATAACATTTCTCCCAGGTATCAAGGCGTTCCCAGCACAAAATGGTGGTGATATAATTGCCATAATATTCCAAGAGATAGGATACCTCCAATCTTGTGCCTAGTCTAGTGGGCTCGGTACTTTCTGTGCATGGAGGACACCGTGACACCCTGTGGTGTCATCTCATGTCCTTTCTCATTCTTCTTCTTGTTTTTTTTTTATTTAAATAAAAACCCAAACCCCCATAAGCCCAATGGGGATAGCTTCTTGCTAGCAAGTAAGCAAATACTTCAAGTACATAACAGATGCACAAGTTCACTTTGGGAGGAAAGCATTATGGGCTCAGGCAGATCCTGAGAGCTCTTCTAATCATACTTGCTCATCTGTTCATGTGGTGTACACCTGTATGAATTTGGCATGGGCTTGGGTACAGTGTGGGAGAATCTGGGTTCAAAGCAAACTTTCAATCTTGTTCAGTTCTTTGAGTGTTGCAGATTGTTTTTCTCCCCACCCATAAAAAAGAAAGCATTCTTAACATATCTAGAAGCTGCTGTTGCCCTTTGGTGAAAGTATTAAATACAGATGCCAAGAAATCAACTTGGATCAAAGAGCACAGATCTATTAATAAATTGCAAAAACTTTAAAGTAGACAGCAAAAAGACAGATAAAGGTTTTTAGAGTTTTGTGTTAAAAAATAACAACAGAGAGATTTCACAGACACTGTTTAATCTGAGGGACGGGATCCTCATGTGTATATTACATTAGTCTCTTTTTAGGAGAATTATACTAAGATGTTTTGGCTTGCATCTGAGTACTCACAAAAGTTCAACATGACATTTTTGTGTATTTTAAACAAGTATTTGATAGCCAAGTACATGGAAGAAGGAAATAAATTTAAGGCTAAAGACTGTTTCTTGACTTTTCAAGATGTTTAGCAGAAGGCTAATTAGAGTAGAAATATTAAAAGAGTTGGCTTTTCATTTCTTGTTTTTCAGCATATACGTTATGTTCTTCTATTATTCTCAACTATTGTGCTTTATTAGACATGAAATGAAGAACCCAAAAATATATACAATCAGACTTCAGTTTTGGCCTTCACCATAAGAATAAGGAATGTGAGAATCTCCAGAAATGCTCCCTTCCCTTTGTGGAAAGAAAAGCAGAATTGTCCAGTGAATGGCCCTAAGTGTACACTCCAAGTTGCTCCCTTCTGTACAGTAAGTAAAGGTTTGACTCAGCAGGCCTGGAATATTCCAACGTTCCATATTCCAAAGAAAGCTCTGGCCTTGACCAACTCCTCAGACATTACGTCTAAGTTATTAGTGTCTGTGATTACCTGTGGCCTGCACCACACTGGGTGGCTGTTACTAACAATGTGGTTTGTGGTGAGGGCCATGGGCCATGCAGTATCAGTTTGACCTCTGGACATGCTGGAGGCTGAGTAACTAAACATCAGCCACACAGGTGCTCCATGTCTACATGACTGACCCCCAGCATAGCTCTGGACACTAAGGCTTAGTGAGCTTCTCTGGTTCTGGGAGAATTAAGTGCTGTCCGTACAACTGCACTGGGAGAGCACAACTGGAAGCTTGAGACTGGTCCCTCCCTATGTGCCTCTTACCTCTGCTGTTTATAACCTGTATCTTTTTGCTGTATATCCACCATAACAGTGAGTATGACAGCTTTTCTGAGTCCTGCAAGTCCTTCTTAGCAAATCATTCAACCTGAGGGTGGTCTTCGGGATACTCAGCAACCCCCTCTTTCTAGTGGGAAGAGCTTTCCTTGTATTCACCTCTGCAGCTCTTCCCAGCAGTTCTTATAAGCAGTTGGCTCTTATCTACATGCAGACTATTTGGCAACCAAACTTTGCCTGTTGTTTTGTCCTGATTACAAGACCATCCTCATGCTAGCACATTTAAAAGGGAGAACAGAAGCCTAAAGTCCCTTCTCTAGAGCACAGCCCCACAGCAAATGTAAATGAGTCATAGCCTAAGCATGCCTCTCTGCAAGATGCTGAGAAATTGGGAGACAATCCCCATTGACTTTTATTCTTATGTCGTGTCTGGCTATGATACTTCTTGCAGCTTCTTGAAGATGGCAGCTTTCAAAAAGGCATCAATCTACCACACCTGGAGGAGAAATGCGTGACTCTTTCTGTGGCCTGTGTGTCGTGTTTCTGTAGGGAGGTGTCAATCATTATTGGACTCATTAAAATCACCCTCAAAACAAATGTCAGTTTTCTTCACTATTGTCTCCACAAACTTGGATTAGACTCCAAGTCTGATGCCAAGGAATTTAATATATCTGTCCTCTTTGTTTTGGAGCAGGAGGACAGATATATTAAAAACAAACAAGGCTGACAAAACTTCACAGGAGCTACTAATACACAGATAGTGTTGAGAAGCAAATACTCCATTGCCTGCCCCTCCCCAATATTTTGGTGGGCACCAATCCAAGTTCCGAGGTGGTGGGCTGGTAGGATAATGAGGTAGGCTTATTTGTCTAGCTGGAGTAGGGGGATGACCTTTGAGAGGTAAGGCACAGGTCCAGGAAGGCTGTAAAAGCCAAGCTAATGGGTGTGGCCTTCATATGTCAGTTAAAGGAGCTTTCTATGGTCTCAGGAGTCTGCCTTCACTCAAATCTTTATTCCATTTGCAAACACCTGCTGGTCATACTGCATGTATTTGGACCATCTCCCTTGCTAGTTCTTCTTTTGCATTGCCTTCTCTCATTCAATCCACATCTCTCTGCTCCCTCAAACCCAACTCAATTTCAGTTCTGTCTAGGAATGTGACCGTCCTGCCTAGACTTGGTTATTACAAAGACACCTTAGCAATTCTGGACTCCCTTTAGTATCATTACTTTAAAAATTTAGATTAACTCTAAATTTTTGCAGCAGTTATATTCCTAAAGGTGGTGTGTGGAGTCAATGTTTGGCATATTGATCCTCTGCTTTTCCATACACATAAAATTGTACATGTATTTCTCTGGAAAACGTTTTAGCATGCAAATCCAATAAAGTCACGTTTACCAACTCAGTAACCTTTTAGAAATCATATCTAAAAGTTATTTGAGTCATAGTTTTTCCTGATGAAATAATAATGTGAAAGTAAGTCTTAATATAAATGCAAAGTAGCTAAGGTTATTTTTAAAATTAGAGTAACTTAAAGGTTTAAAGAAAAAATTATAGCAGTAGCTTATCTGAATAGAATTTATTGATATAAAAAAATCCCAAATGGTTTATGAAACCTGTGGGTAAAATGCATGTTTCTCTGGATGCGTAGATATCCCTTCTCCCCCCTAGAATTCTGTGGGCACAGTGGTTTTTAAAAATGAATAAAGTGATGTGGGCTGAAGAAAGGGGCAGCATTAAAGTAAAAGCAAAGACAAGAATTTGAAACTATCAGTAAATGAACAATTGGTAGCCCCCTGTGTTGCCATATTTTCTTCTCTGCTTCATCCTCATATTTTCACACAGTTGATACAGGGAAGAGCTGGGACTCCAGCAGTTCTAGCTCCATATTCATGGATCTCTCCAGTTTGCCACAACTGTCCTCAGCGGTGTTCATTAATCTTTGAACATTTTCTTCTTTCTATGGCAGATTACTAGACCTCACTGCTATTACAGGTTCCTCTAAACCTACATGTCAAAAACAGAACTCATTCTCTCTCTTTGCCCCCAAACTTGCTTCTCCTTTACGAACTGGTTACTAGCAGTGTCATCAACTCAGACACTCAACATACCTACTTTGGGTCATATTTGATTCTTCCCCACTATGACATCCATTCATCCTATGGATTCTGCTCTCACGATGCCTCTCAGTTCCTTCCCTTCTAGGCTTTCCTGTTGTGGCGACCTTAACTCAAGTTCTCATTGTAATAATTCCTAGCTGATCTCCCAGCTTCCAGTTTCTCTCTTTCTTCCAATCTATTCTTAATAGGAGATAAACTATTTTTGTTCCTCTTGTCTATATTTTGTAAAATTTTATTTATCCTATGAAGACAGCTCAACACATCCTTCTTTTCCCACTGTGGTTGAGTGATTGCATCAGTGACCCCAACTAAATGCCCTATGTGCTGTTACTTGATGGCTCCTTCCCAAATTGACACCGGGCTTAGTCTTTGACTTGCTTTGGCTAATTTGATAGTAACAACCTTGATGTAAGCAGAGGCCTAAAAAAAAAATCACATGTCAATTTCTGCCTTTTTTTTTTCCTTCATCCTCTGTATTTTCTTGGAGGACACGAACAGGGAATACTGCTAGGAAATGAGCCGCGTGGAACACAGCCAGGTCAGCCCAGGTGACCTACCCAAGGCTATCTTGGGTTGACCGTCCAACATCCGACTACAGATACATAATTGAGCCACGCTAAGATCAGTAGAGTCATTCATCTGACTCTTTAGACTTGTAAGAAGTCATACATGGTTGGTATTTTGAGTCCAAGTTTAGGTGTGTCTTCTTATGCAGCAATAGCTAACTGATACATCCACTATGCTTCTTTCTGAAATATTCCCATAGCACTTCCTAAATACTGTTATTGTAACATGTATTGTCTGACTTTTCTATGGGACTGAATTCCTTTAAGTCAGGGGCTGAATTTTTATATCTCCAGTATCTAGCACATAACCTAGCACTCAGCAGGTGCTCAGTACATGTTTACTTAATAAATTAAGGAATGTAAATATATACCAGCTCCCCCCTGTCCAATCTATCTCCAAAGCAACTGAGTCAATTTTTTTTGAAAAAAAAAATTTGCCATTCTTTCAGGTTTTGTGAGAATATCTGTTTCAGTCAAGACTGTGTGTTTAATTGGGAAAGAAAAATCTTACTCTGTAACTCTTTAAAAATTAGTGTTTATTTTTAAAAGTTTCTTTCTTTAAAACCTTATATGTGGAGATTAAGTACCTTTGTCCAGGAGAAGAAGCAGCCATTCACTTCAGCTCCAGTTCCTGGCTTGTGACTTCCCAAGGAAAGGACATGTGCCAGATCTTGGGTTTGGACAAGATGTCTTCTTTACAGATTAGGGACACTATAGGGATTTATAGAAAGGAAGGAGGGAGATGAGAGAATGTTGTGTGATTGCGCAAAGTTTTCCTTTCCCTTCCCCGTAGATAATGGTAAAATCTGTATGGCCTTTTGATTGACCATCTTTTTCCTCTTGGAAAATCCAAATCAGGTTTCTCAGAGAAAACTCTACAGGCAACACTGGTTCCAGGCAACACTGCTTCCATGTAGTGAGGTGTAAATGACTAAATATTGTTAAATTTTTTTCATATTATATATGCACAAATTTGACAGTTTATGAATCCTTTCTAACAAGACTCTTTAGCTAACACAGTGATTTTTCCTATTTATGAAATATTTAAGTTGTAAAATATTTAAGTTACCCTGGTAGTTTAAATATAGGGAATACCTTGCTTTATTGTACTTCATTTTATTGTGCTTTGTAGATAATTGTGTTTTTTACAAATTGAAGATTGTGGCAATCCTGTATTGAATAAGTCTATTGGTGCCATTTTTCCAACAGCATGCTCACTTGGTATCTCTGTGTCACATGTGGGTAATTCTTGTAATATTTCAGACTTTTTAATTATTATTATTTGTTATGGTGGTCTGTGATCAGTGATCTTTGATGTTACTATTGTGATTTTTTGGGGCACCATAGTCCACAACTGTATAAGATGACTTAAACTTAACTGATAAATGTGTGTGTTCTGACTGCTCTACCAAATGGTCATTCCTCCATTTCTCTTCTTCTCCTTGAACTTCCCTATTCCCTCAGACACAACAATATTAAAGTTAGGACCAATTAAAAACCTTACAACGGCCTCTAAATGTTCAAGTGAAAGGAGGAGTCACATGTCTTTTACTTTAAATCAAAAGCTAGAAATGATTAAGCTTAGTGAGGAAGTCATGTCAAAAGCCAAGATAGGCCAAAAGCTAGGCCTGTTGTGCCAAACAGTCAGTCATGTTGTGAATGCAAAGGAAAAATTCTTGAATGAAATTAGAAGTGTTATTCCAGTGAACACATGAATGATAAGAAAGTGAAATAGCCTTATTGGTGATAGGGAGAGAGTTTTAATGGTCTGGGTAGAAGATCAAACCAGCCACAACATTCCCTTAAGCCAGAGCTTAATCCAGAGCAGGGCTCTAACTCACTTCAATTCTTTGAAGGCTGAGAGAGATGAGGAATATGCAGAAGAAAAGTTTGAAGCTAGCAGAGGTTGGTTCATGGGGTTTAAGAGAAGAAGCTGTCTTCATAACATAGAAGTGCAAGGTGAAGCAGCAAGTTCTGAGGTTGAAATGACAACACATTACAGAAGAAATAGCTAAGATCGTTGATGAAGGTGGCAACTCTAAACAAGAGAATTTTAATGTAGATAAAAAAGCCTTATATTGGAGGAAGATGCCATCTAGGACTTTCATACCTTGACAGGAAAAGTCAGTATACCTGGTTTTAAAGCTTCAAAGCACAGCTAACTCTCTTGTTAGGGGCTAAGGAAGCTGGTGACTTTACATTGAAGCCAATGCTCATTTACCAGTCTGAAAGTCTTCAGGCCCTTAAGAATTATGCTGAATCTATTATGCCTGTGGTCTATAAATGGGACAAGAAAGCCTGGATGACAGCATATGTGTTTACAGTGTGGTTTCCTGAATATTTTAAGCCCACCATTGAGACCTACTACTGGTCAGAAAAAAGATTCTTCTCAAAATATTACTGCTTGTTAACAATGCACCTGGTCACCCAAGAGCTCTGATGGAGATGTACAAAGATATTAATATTTTTTCATGCCTGCAAACACAACATTCATTCTGTAGACTGTGGGTCATTGTGTAGTTTTTAATTTCAAGTCTTATTATTTAAGAAATACATTTTGTAAGGCAATTGGTGCTATACATAGTGATTTCCCTGATGGATCTAGGCAAAGTAAATTGAAACCTTCTGAAAGGATTCACCATTCTACATGCCATTAAGAACATTTGATTCATGAAAGGAGGTCAAAATATCAATATTAACAGAATTTTGGAAGAAGTTGATTCCAACTCTATGGATGACTGAGGGTTTCAAGACTTCAGTGGAGGAAGGAACTGCAGATATGTTGGAAATAGCAGGAGAGCTAGAATTAGAAGAGGAACCAGAATATGTGACTGAATTGCTGTATTTTCATGATAGAATTGAATGGAGGAGAAGTTACTCCTTATGCATGAACAAAGAAAGTGGGTTTCTTGAGATGGAATCTATTCCTGGTGAAGATGCTGTGAAATGTTGAAATGACAACAAAAGATTTAGAATATTACATAAACTTAGTTGATAAAGCAATGGCAGGGTTTGAGAGGATTGATTCAAATTTTGTAAAGGTCCTATTGTGGGTAAAGTTCAATCAAAGAGCATCACATGCTACAGAGAAATCTTTCATGAAAGGAAGAGTCAGTTGATGCGACAAACTTTACTGTGTCTTATTTTAAGAAATTGCCACAGCCTCTCCAATTTTCAGCAACCACCATCGACATTGAAGCAAAACTCTCCATCAGCAAAAAGATTGACTGAAGGCTCAGATGATTGTTAGAATTTTTAGCAATAAAGGGTGTTAACACATGTACATTATTTTTAAAGACATAATGCTAAGTCTATTATTAATAGACTACAATATAGTGTATACATAACTTTTATGTGCACGGGGAAACTGAAAAATCCATGTGACTTGCATTATTGTGATATTTGCTTTATTGTGGTGGTCTGGAACCAAACATGCAAAACTCTGAAGTATGCCTGAACCAGTTATTGATTTATAGCCTGCCTGGTAGAACATTGTATGCAGAGTAGATATTTAGTAAATTCATTTACCATTTCTCAGCAACCCCACCTTTTGTTCCTTTAAGATTCCTGAAACATTAGACAGTCCCACTTTCTATCTCCTTAGTACCAGAATTGGCACAATATTTGCTACATATTGACACTTGGACACTGACTAATGGCATCATCTAGGGAAGAACAAGAATGTTCATGAACTTCATTTCTTTTCAGCCTTCTATTGCCAAGGGTAATTGCTTGTTTAAGTAAACACATCTGACTTGAATAGCAATTGAAGATGTTTTGGGATAGTTTGAGTATTGAATTTCACATGCAGTGGCCAAAGAAAATTCAAGTTAACATCCTAAAAACTTTTGATCAATACAGAGGCCTTTCCTTTCAGAAAGAAATTGGCCTTGGCAATAAACAAAATCAAGGGTCAGAAACTCAGATGCCCATAGGAACCAGACAGGTGTAACAGAAATGAGTCAGGTGGGTGTGGAGATGGTGGTGAACTGGAGTTGGCCCTCCTTCCTCTGACTGTTGTGAGGTAGGAAGGCAGGCTCCAGGGTGGCCAGATCATTGAATTTTTAAAGAAAACTTGGAAATTCAGATTTTATTTAAATGTGAAATTGGAGTTTAATTGTTGAAAACTAATTCAGAAATATGAGTTATTCTGGCTATCAGTTTTCTTCCTCTAAGCTAAACAAAAACAGTTTATGGATTTTCCAAGTGTTTTTTCCTCACTATAGGAATTAACCATTATTCCATTTTGATCCATGACAGCTACATCACAGGGTATAATAAGAAATTTGCTAGGGGACACCTGAAGCTAGACTCTAAGCAAGCGTTACCTCTCGAGATAGAGCAGAAAATCTGGTCATATGAATGTTTCTGAATATATTTGTTTCCTATAAAAGTAGTGCTTCCTGTAAAAATGTTGCAACTTGTGTTGGAAATGACTAGGAAAGCACTTCCTTTTGATGGTAGGGACATGACTATCTAGTAACTTAGGGACTGCTCTGACTCAGCAGGACCCTCTGCACATGGATAGCTAAGGTATTAATAAAACAATGCTGGGAGTGGCTTAATGGACCTTGGAGAGCTGTAGTAAGAGGCAGCTGGGAGAACTTTTATCTTGCTCCAAGTGTCTATTTACATCTTTCATGATAAAATGTGTCTATAGATTGCTGTATTCAAAGTGAGCTTTGTAGTATAAATGTGTACAGCAGGGGTGGAGAACCTTTTCATGTTGGAGGACCACATTAATTTAGCTGTAATCAAATAAGGCTACATTCAAGAAACTTCAAGTATACATACTTTTTAAAATTTATTTATTATTTCAGCATATTATGGGGGTACAAATGTTAAGGTTATGTATATTGCCCATGTCCACCCCCCTCGAGTCAGAGCTTCAAGCGTGACCATCCCCCAAATGTTGCACATCTCACTCATTACAAATTTACATTATTTTGTAAAAATCTAACATGTACTTAATAATTTCAAAAAGTGAAAACTATTTGTTAATTCTAAAGTTAATTAACATTTTAATGACTTTGTTCTGTCTACTTTTTGTTAGAAAGCATTTGAATATTTGGTTGCAGCATGGAGGCCTGCAATTTCAGTTGATCCTCTAGATGGGTATCAGTCATTTCTGACCTTAAGGGTGTCTTGATTAGGGTTAGGTAGGAGAATGCAGATTCACAGCAATAAGTGATTGAAAACAGAGAGAGCATTTTTTGGGCATGTTGCCGAAGGTGTGGATATTCTACTGCATTTGTCCGTATTTCAAATGGATCTTTATTAGCATCAAACAATGACTTTAAGATGTCATCTATGGAGAGCTCAATCAATTTCAAATCTGTAATTTTTTAGGTGTCTTGGTGATATCAACTAGGCAAGGCTAAAATGCTAATTTGAGTCCAATGTCATGATTTTCAAAGTCAGTGAACCTTTCATTGTATTCTCCAATTAATAGGTCTATAACAGCTGCTTATTCTACAAATGATTCACGTATATCAATCTGCTCATCATTGACCTTTGCTAACTGTGGAAAATGTTCATTGGAAATTTCCTTTTGAAGAAAAGTTTTGAAAAAAGATTGCTTTTTTTCAAAATGCTTGAATTTTTTGCCATATATCATAGTTTTATTTTAGTTTTTTCCAGGTCTTATTGCTGCTTGAAGGAATTGTCGTTGCTTTTGCTTTTCATCTTTTAATTTCTGCAATACAACCTTTCATGCCTCTTCCTCTTAGTTTTACCTTGCAAAAAAATATTCAAGTAATTTTGATTAGACATGATATCACATAGAAATGCTGCATTCCTATAGAAATCTTCTTTCAATAATTCACATTGCTGATCCTGTTCTTCATAAAATTTAATTATCTATTCTTGCAGAGACAAAACTTTGTATAACACCTGACCCTGTGATAGCCAACACACGTTAGAATGATATGGCAAATCCACACTGAATAGCTCATCATTCAATTTTAGTGTGTTATGAAATTGCCACTGCCATGTTGCATTTGCACCAAATATAGTTAACAATACTTATAACTTGTTGCAAAGTATCACTTAAAATAGTAGTTTTAGTACAGAGATTTTGCTGATGCAAGATACAATGAAAAGAAATGAGAGCATCCAGATCTGTTAATACTTTTTTAATCTGTGTAATAAACCCTTCATATTTTTCTGTTATGGAAGGTGCACTTTTAATTTCTGCAATACAACCTTTCATGCCTCTCCCTCTAATTTAAAATATTTGTGGTCCTTACAACTGTCATAATGCTGATGATCACTGAATTTCTTTAATGTTGATATTGCAGTATCACAAAGCAAATCATCTTATCTTTAGAAGAAACTAGATAATATTGCAATTCCCAATCCTTATTAAAAAATCTGTTTTCTTCCTTCATTATTCTCTTGGTCGTCTATGACATGACGGGCTGTTAAGCAGACAGAATTTTAAAAATACTATTGAGCTGTGCAACTCTTCACAAATTCCACTTCAAACAGAAACACAGTGCACCATTGTTAAAAGCTGAAAACAGACTGGTGTACTCGACCCCCATAAACTCTTGCCAACCAGCCTCATGCAGTAGTGGTGCCAGTCAGGCAAGGGAAGTTAGAACTGAATCATGACCACTGCAGCCATCAATTTAGCCCTGTGGCTTATTAATGTTCTAATTGTGCTGGTCAATCTGGCTATTCTTTGGTATTTTACATAAGTTCATTTTAAAAATAAAAAATATAAAAGACAAAAATGTATTAATAAAAATAAAAGGATTTGTTCCATAAAATTTGATTCAGTCAAAAGGCCACACTTAAGGAGCAAGAAGACCACATGTGGCCTTAAGGCAGCAGGTCCCTCACTCCTGGTATGCAGTGCTGCCTTTGTCTGGTTTATACTGATAGAATTGATCTGTTGCTACATAACCATGGCCCTGTGTCCCCAGAGTGCCCTTTGGTTACCCTAGCCACCCTGCTCCCTTCCCTGGTGAAGAATTTGTGCTACATCAAAACATGGTGGAAGATCCAAAGAGGAATGGACATGTGCAAAGAGAGGACCAAACAGGAGAAGGAACCTCTCTTTGTAACAATCCACTCTCTTGGGAACTAATCCACTCCTGTGAGAACTCACTCACTGCCTTGAGGGCAGCGCCAAGCCATTCATGAGGGATCTTCCCTCAGGACACAAAGACCTCCCACTAGGCCTTTCCTTCTAACACTGCCACATTGAAGATCAAATTTCAACATGAGTTTTGGTGGGGACAAACCATATGCAAACCATAGCAATACCCCACAGCATATTTCATGGGTTTCATCTTACATTTTCTATTATTGGAATATTTTGACCATCTAATTTTAAAACACAGATTTTTTTCCCCCTGCAAATATGCAGGCTCCCCACACATACCCTGTGGTAGCTGCGAAACAGTTGGAGAATTCCCCATGTTTAGTGACCTCAGAGTCACACTTCAAGCTGTGCAGTAGTCTCTTGCTAGTACAATAAAGCATATATGAGTTGTGACTGGCTGCAGAGTCAAGAGCAGGTATTTTAGTGTTTTAATAATCTGGCTACATTAATTTTGGTGGTTGGTGTACATGTTTCTATTTTTGTCTCCAGTTAGAACCATCAAGAAGAGAGTCAACCAGATTTCTACAGATGCTTTTGTAAAAAATGTCTTTTGCAAAATCATATGTTCAAGGAAGGGATCACATCTTCATACTTACACTTGCCATACATACTTTCCTTTAAATGACCACCTGAGAGCCTGGGCAGACAGCAAGGAGGAAGCAGGAAATGAGGGAGAAAATAATGAGGACTCAGAGCTTGAATTTCACAAACAAGCTTTTTCACTAATTGCTCCCTCCTGTCGCAGCTTCCATGGCAGCACCAGCAGCCTCTGACCTTAGCCGCTGTGGTCTACCGGGTAACAGAAGCCACACACCAGCAGAGAGAAGAATGAGACCAATGCAAACACAGAGAACACACCTTATTCTGATCAACATCAAAATCGCAAATTGGGCCAGGGGCTTTGGCTCACGCTTATAATCCCAATATTTTAGAAGGCTGAGGTAGGAGGATCGCTTGAAGTCAGGAGTTTGAGAACAGCCTGGACAACATAGCAAGACCTCTACAAAAAACTTAAAGATTAACTGGGCACAGTGGCATGCACCTATAGTCCCAGCTGCTCAAGAGGCTGAGGTGGGAAGGTTGCTTCAGTCTAAGTATATTGCAGGTATGATTAGTTAAGTCAAGATGAGGTCATACTGGAGTAGAATGGGCTCTTAGTCCAATATGACTGGTATCCTTATAAAAAGAGGAAAAGAGACATAGACACACAGGAAGAAGGCCATGCGATGATGGAGGCAGGCAGATCAAGGTAATGCATGTGTAAGTCAAAGAATGCCAAAGACTGCAGCAACTTGACAGGAGCTAAGAAGATCCAATGAAGAATTTTCCTCTACAGGTTTCAGAAGGAAAATGGCTTGGCTGGTACCTTGATTTTGGACTTCTAACCTCTAGAACTGTGAGACCTTAAATTTCTGTTGTTTTAAGCTAACTGGGTACTTTGTTATAGCAATCCTAGGGCACTGATACAGAGATTATGACTCAACTGCTGTGGCATAAGGCAAAATTACAAATTTAAGGATATGTTACATCTTAGGGTGATTCAAACATCTGAATTTGGGGAATGCAGTCTACTGGCTAGCTCTGATGTCGCTATTTTCCCACTTGTAGAATGTACAGTAGAGAGGTAGGAGAGCTCAAAGATTGAGAATATGAATTTTGGGCATCAGGCTTGGGCTCAATCACCGAGGGACTGTGTGATCTTGGGACTGTTACTTAATCTTTATTGTCTTTTATATAATCTTTATTGTCTTTATAATCTTTTCAAGTTCCTAATCTGTACAGCAGAGATAACAACAGTATCTACCTTAAGGAATGCTAATAAGGATTGAGTGAGGTAAGGCATTAATTTATGTTTATTCAATGACTATTTATTGAGTCATGGCATGTGGTGCACTTATAGCCAAGTAGGGAAAAATAAACAAGAAAAAAGACAGATAGTTACAAACTCTGACAACAGGGTCTTGAAATAGTGAGAGATTAAATGGATAGGACCCACTTTAGATAAGAAATCCAAGGACTGCTATCAAGAGATGAAATTCAATCTGATACCAAAAGGATGAACAGGTGTTAGCCAGATGAAGACTTGGAGAAAGAGATTATAGACAGAGGGAGCAGCTTGTGCAAAGGACCTGAGGTAGAAGAGCACAGCATGTTCAAAAAGTGTGTTTGGTAACAAACAGGTAGATGGCAGTAGTTGTTTTCTATTGCTGCCATAGCAAATTGCCACAAACTTAGTTGCCTAAAACAGCACTCATGTATTATCTATCTCACAGTTTCTGTGGGTCAGAGGTCTGGGCACAACTGAATTCTCTGCTTAGGGCCTCTCAAGGCCAAAATCAAGATGGTGGTCAGGCTACAGTTTCCATCTAGGGGTGGGGGTCTTCAGTGGTTGTTGGCAGAATTCATTTCTTTTTCATAGTATACATAGGGTCACCCTCTATCTTCAAGCCTCAGCAAGTCAAGTCCTACATAGGTTTTGTATCTCTCTGCCTTACCTGCCTCTGCTTTTGAGGGCTCATGTGATTATATTGGGCCCATCTGAATAATGTAGGATTATCTCTTTATTTTAAAGTTAATTGATTAGCTCCTTAAACACATTCACTGTAACATATGCGTGGGTGTGAGATCTCATCAGATTCAACCTCAGGGATTGGAGAGTGGAAGCTTCTCAATGGCTATAATTCTGCCTACCACATGGTAGGATGGTTGTGGAGAGGGTTCTGATGATGTAGGGCATTATGGGCCATGGTAAAGATTTTAGAATTTAGTTTAATGGTGATAATTATAATAATTACTATTATCACGTAACTGCTATGTGTTAATATAATATCTATTTAGTAGCACTCAACACTCTGCCAACATAAACATCATCTCATTTGATACTCCTCAGAGCCCTTTTAGAGAAGTACCGTAATACTCAATTTATAGATGAAGAAATTGAGTCTTCAGAGTTCAAGTGACTTACCCAAGACCACACATTTCCTGGCAAATCCATATTTAAACCCTGATCTGTCTGGTTCTAAATTTTATCAGAATTTTTATTTTAAGGTTCCCCTTATTTTAGACATGCCTTCAAGATATATATATATTTCTAGAGGTTCCAACAGGGACTTTTGTCTTCTTATGGGCAAAAGCATGATTTTTATATAATGTTTTTTTGTTTGACCCTTAACCATGCCTAGGGAAAGCTTTGGAATTCCATTTTTTAGGTCATAGCCCAGGTCTAGGGCAGATATGGCACCTCAGATTTGAGACAGAGTTTTAAAGACTCTCTGGAGCTCACAGAAAAGAATCAAAGCTTGCTTGGTTTTTGATATACTTTTATCAATATTTAGTTGGTGAACTTTAAATTTTCATGGAAACAATATGTTCCTGAATACTATCTTCTGGCTTGCCGTTGGATATACCTTGATTTTTGTTCAGGGCATTGAAATTAGAAATTTTATGAAGTATGCAGGAAGTGCACACCAGTAAGACAGTGTTTAATAATGCGATCATAGCATCCACATTCGAAGCTTCTTTAAGGATCCCATTGATTACCTGTTGTGTGACAGCAGAAATGTAGTAATTTCTATGAGTTATTTCATAACAGATAGATAGAACATTCTAGTCCAGGTGACTATAAAGGAACACAATTTTACCTGAGGCTAGAGAATAACACCTGCTTTTATCTCATTGGTCAACTCATCTACCTCTTGGTCCACCCTGCCAAGGATAAAGCTCTAGAGATCGAATTCCATGCTGGGAAGAAGAGGTAACTATTCACCTACTAGTTCCTACTCCCCACCAACTACTTATACACACTGGTACCTGTGTTTAAGGATCTGGCAGGCAGGAGATATAGAGGACTATAATTGTAGAATGCACTTCCAGGGATAGACAAACGTTTTCTAAGGGCCTAAGGGGGAAGATGTACTCTGCTTTTCTCTAGGAAAGCAGGTGGAATTACAGAAGGGGAAGAGGGTGTAGGGGCCCAGCATGCCCCACTGACTAGAGCTGCCTGTGTCCTGGGAGATTGCCTGGAGTACTTTGCAGAAACGGTCAATCCCTAGTCCCCAGATACCTGCTGATTCAGGGAAAACTCATCATTAGTTTTCATTTCAGTGCCTGTTGGGTGCTGCTTCCCTGTGCTAGCTGTAGCTCCAGAAATAATTTGCTTGGGGATATGTTGCTAGAACCCAGGGCTCCAGGAGAGAATAAGAAATGTGTGTGTATTCACATTGCCAAAAACCATTTCTTTGCAGCTGCACTACAGAAACAGACATCAACACATTTAAGCCATGCAGGAGGGGAAAGAATTCCACCCTGTATGAAACTTTGTGTGCCAAGTTTCTTGCTAGTCTTTTCTATACAGGGGGTAGGAAGCATTCCCAGAAAAAGAATGCCAAATGAAGTTACAACAAACTAAAAAAGGCAATTCACGAGGGAGCAAGATACTCAACAAATGAAAAAGTGTAAATGGTAATATTCTAGCAAATTAGCTCCTAGAGAAGCCCTTAGGCAGAACTGTAAGCCATTATAATTAAGGATTTAGAAAATATCAGTATTTAATTAGAACCTCTTTTCTTGGTGAAACGCTGTTGTTTTGCTGTAACTTCAGGTGTAAACAACTGAACATACCCATTTCAAAATGTGTTTTGTTGCAAGCCTAGCATCAGTGCTAAAGTTAATTTACTTATCATGACTTCCTTGAGAATTTTTGTTTGTTTGTTTTTGATCAGAGCTAAATTTTAAGAGCAATTTATCTTCAGTTCCCACATACAACCATCTTGTTCTCAAGCTGTTATAGGTATTTATCTGCAAATACTGGGGAACATCCCAATAATTCAACCCAACTTCATAAACCTACCAATTTACTCATAATCTAATAAGCAAATTTTCTCTAATATTTAATGCATATTCTTGGGGGTTATTGTAGATAAGGAGCTTTCAAATCCATCTCCAAGGTAATATATTGACGATAGGAATATATTTCTGCTTTATCCCTTAAGAAAAGCAAACATTTTAGAATTGTGCTACCTGAAAGGCTGGTAAAAAAAAAAAAAAAAAACCCAAACAATTACACAGGGAGTGCTTAGTGTCTGACTCATGATCAGTCTTAGCCCCTGGTTTTTGCACCTGTAATTCCTGACAACCTTTATTCCTTTGCTGATACAGGGATGCATGTAACTCAAAATGTTTTCCTGCCGTGATAGAGAAGATGAGGCATCATCAAGACTAACTCTACAATTTAACGCTCCAGAGAAGCAGTGTATATCATTACTCCCTCTGTAGCCAAGCACACTAATTAATATGTATTGCACCTGTCAAGCCAGTCGCCATGGCCAATCCATTCCTGCGGCAGTTCAATGGGAGGCTGGACACCATATTTCTCCTTGGCAGGCATGTTTGGGTCATCAGCAAAGACAGAAGCCCTTTCCCCAGCGAGACATCGTAAACTCTCTCCTTTCTATTGTGAAATTAAACCCTTGATTCTATTCGTGTTAGTTTTTATCCTTGTTGGGAATCGCTGTTAAAAATAAGTGGGGGCGAGGGAGGGATAGGGAAAGGATGAGAAACAGCTGCCATGTTCTGGGTCAGCTGTCTAACACATTTATTAGAACAAGGGCTTTTGAAATCCACGACCTTTGCTTTTTATCAGACATTCCTTAAAGGTTACAGACATGTGGGAGAAAAGATGGTTATAAATCCTCATGAAGTTTAATCAAAAGTGGCAGACAAACTGCCAGTAAACAAGTTATTAAAATTATTCAGCTTAAAACTTTGTTCAGCACTGTAAACAGAACTCCATCATCAACAGGTAGCTGGCAGTGGAATTAATTAAGCGAGAGTGAAATAATAAATGAATTCAGATATCGGACCTACAGCAAGGAATTTGGCACTCAGAGCGGAGAAGTTTTTATCGATGCTGTGAATCATTCTATAGTGCATCCGAGTGAGCCCAGCACGGCTGCGGAACTGAGTTTACTAAAAATTTTAATTAGGAGAACATGTAAACAGTATTGGAGAAAAGTAGGGTACCAAATACTGCTTTATTTATTTTATTTTACTTTTTTGCTAATTCTGTCAGGAGCACCTGTGTCATTAGATGCTGCATGACCCAAACTGCCAAGTTTTTGATTAACAGGAGGGGTACAAATGAACTTTTTGCTGGAGATTATCCAGGCCATTATATTTTTTCTTTGAAATAATTGCTCCTCCTTTGAGAATGATAATATTAATAATGATAATAACTAAGCAACAATAGTAATAATAATGAAAGAGCCAGCATATTCCGGAGCTAGTACGATGCCCCAGGTATTAATACAAAGTGCTTTACATACATTATCTCATTTAATACCCTTTGAGGTAGGAATTATCAGGTCCATTAAACAGATGAGAAATTGAGGTACAGAGGGATTTTGTAACCAATGTCACAAAAAACTGTTCTCCTAATTACTCAGTTTTCTGTAGTATATATGCTTCTGCGGAGGGCAGTGCAGAGTGATGTGTGAAGAGTTCATTATATGCGGTATCAGCACCTCTACAACCTCCTTGTTGCTCATCCCCCAGCTCCTGCTTGGGTCATGGTTTCCCTTTGGCTGTGGTCTTCATGTCCTGGACTCTTATAATCAATCCTGATGTCTATTTTGAATGTCTTCATCTTTTCTTCAGGGTCAGGGACGTCTTCACTATTGCTCATCTGTGAAGTCCGCACTGCGGTGGTCAGCCCTCAGTCCCTAATGCAATTCCACTGGAGCCTTCCACTCTCTTATTCCATTATTGGGTTTTTACCCAAAGGAGAAAAAAAGTCATTTTGTCAAAAAGACATTTCTCTAACTTATTGATAGGCCTGGCACATACATCCAGTTGATGTCTGCAACATCTGTAACTCTCCCTTTTACAATGCGTTATTGAAGCACGTTCACCCATCACCATCTTAAGGTGTGTTTGTGGGCTTACCATTGATAGAGACTTCAGAAGTCAATTTAGTGATTTTTAATTTTTTTTGAGGGGGTGGGTGATGATGCTTTGTTTGGCGTTGACAGTGCCCTACTTTGAAAGTAGGTTCTTAAAGCTGGGTTGAATGCCGAGAAGACTGTAGCGTGGCAGATCACGGCTTTAGAATTAGACAGAACTTTCCACTATTGGGCTCACCGGGCACTTAATGCCTCAGCTTCTGTCTCCTCGTTGTAGGATGGGGAATGTTTATCCTCCTTCCCAGTGTTGTTAGAGTGACTAAATGAGATGACTTACGTAAAACCCTTAGCACAGTGGCAGGCACACATTGAGAACTCATTATCAGAAATTTTGCGTGTGGTTTTAAAAGAGTGACCCTCAGCACAGCAGCAGAACCTGGGAACATGAATGACGTCCTGGTTGTCTTCATTATTCCTGGGTCCACCCTGTCTTTACTGAAATTAGAAGTTCTAGGGATGGGTCCCAGTCCTCTGCATCTGAACAAGCCCTCAGGGGATTGGAATGCTCTAATGCTTGGGAATCACTAGTCTACAGGCCAGTATTTCTTATCGCCATAAGAGTTATGTTTTGACTACTACACATCTATTTTTCCCTTCATCTTCCTTCTTCTGGATAATGATCACGGCAGCTTGTCCATCATTGTTCTCTCCTTCACTCTTGGTGTCTGGGGTAGAGAATTCAACTGGCTTCCCTATCCAAAGAATAATTTCCACTGAGAAACTTAGCTCCAGTACTGGCCCACTTGTTTTTCTCATGTGACCTGCCTCCCCATGCTGTTGCAGTGAAAATTGTAGGATCCTCTAGGTAGGGGCTAATTCTGTGTTCCCTGGGTTGTATGCCTCACTTTATCCTCCTAATGATTACTCCTAATAATAATAATTACTGAAAGCTTTTGTTTGACTTGACTACTATTTCATGCTGAAGGAAAAAGAAATCCCTTCAATTTTTCTTTGCTTCTTTGAGGCCTGACAAATGACTATTACCATGTTAAATCATTCACCTATGTAAAACAAAGATTTTTATTTATGTCTCTGATGTTTGTTCTTTAATATCTTTAGAAAGACAAAATTTGTATTAAACTCTAAATGGAAACTTGTACTCAAGCAAATATTGGAGTTTTCTTTCCCTTTTTTCTTTTTTGCCATATTTAATCCAACCCTGGAAGACTGGCACATGCATCATTTCCCCCTCATCTCTGTTTCACTGTTGAGTGAAGTGTTTTGAATTAATTTTGTTAAATTATTAATAGCTCATGATTGGAAAACATCTCAGCATTGAAGTTTATGTTTCACTACGCACACTGTGCAGTTAATATGGTAGATTTTTATGTATTAGAATGTGTTTGCTTCTATTGGTTAGGTGAAATGTTGGCTTTAGCCTATCCCCAGTGAATTTTCATTAAGACCAAATTAAATAATGAAGTAGATATTTTAGTTGTTGTTGTTTTTTTTTTTTTTTTTTGCATAGTCACTGTATTTTTTGGTCATCTATATCTACCAAATGAGAAAACCCTAACTGGAAGGAATAATGGTTCACTGTGAGTGACAGTCAGTGACCAATTATTCTGGCAGACAGTGTTGGGCATCAAGACTGCAAATGGACCCAGAAGGGGGAAGAGACTTCTCAGTGGACCCTATTTCCAGTGGATATTTTAGTTTTAATGAAATCAGGACTGTTTCCTGGAAATCAGATGATTAGAGTTAGAGCATGAGTTGTTGGATCAGTCATTTTTGGAACAAAAATCTGCCAGGCACTCTGTTAAACACTGAGCATGGCATGTAAGGGAGGGGGCCAAGAAAAGGTCCGTATAGCTTGTGGTCTTCACATCATCTTCCATGGAGAGCCATTGAGGAGTTTGAAGCAGGGGAAGAGGCAAATAGATTTAGGTTTTGGCAGTATCACTCTCATCTTGCAGTGTGGGTTGTAGATTTTCAGACCAGGATGGATATGCGCAGACCAGAAAGCAAGCTGTGTCAGAAGACATAGTGTGGAGGGGCTGGATTAGGGTACAAGTAGTAGAGGTGGAGAGAATGAATGAATGACATAAAAATGGCAGGAGGTGATTGGTAAGGGGCAGAGAGGTGATCTTCCTATTCTGGTGTACACAGGGGGTTCTGTTCATTGAGCTGTGGGAACCCTGGGGGAGAACCAGGTTTGTTGGGAAAATTTGTGTCTGCATTTGGGCTTTGGAATGTGATGAGTCAACAAAATAGCTGGGAATTTGAGTCTGGAGATCAGAGGAAAGTTGAAATGGTACATGTACATTTGGACTTTTCTGCATATATGTGGTGAGGTAGACACAGGCATAATGAGAAATTGAGGGCTTAGAATATAACTTTAAGGAACAACATTGCATGACTAAGTAGATGAGTAGCCAAAGAAAGAATGGCTGGAGAGAAAAAAGGAAACCAGGAGAGTGAGGTGTCACTGAAGCCAAGGAAAGAAATATTTCAAGAAGGCATGAGTTTCCAACAGTGTCAAAGTGTGCCTAGAGATAAGGCTAGCAAAAAGTCTACGGATATGGAGAAATCCATGGTTTGGTTTATTTGACACTGGACCTTGGAGAAATAATGAACAATAAGGAACATAATTCCTGGAGAATGAATTAGATATGTACTTTTGAGGTTCTTCTCTCTCAAACTTGTCCCCTTAGATCCCAGAGAGGGAAGAGAACAGAGAAGATCCACTGAGATATGGAAAGCAGCAAAGTCCATGCAAAAGCAGGCTTTGGAGGCAAACACCGGGGTTGAAGTGGAGCTTGAGTGGATTTCTTTATCTCCCTTGGTTTTAGTTTCTTTATCTATAAGATGAGCATAACTACCTTCCAGGTAGTTATGATTAAAGAGAAATATATTAAAAACCTATCAAGGTACCTGGCCCAGAGTAAAGGTTAATAAATAATGATTCATTCAATTAATCAAGGATGTATTTCAAGCAAGGTAATGATGAAGATATGTAGATTTTGGCAGGCTAACTATATATATATATATATATATATAAATATAAATATGTCAATAGCTACACATAAAAAATATATATATATATAAATGGTTTTATAATTGGATGAATGACTATAAATGATGCTCAATTCTGTCACGTTGAGAGGGGGTTTCCGATAATGTGCTGTAGAGTTCTGTTCTCTTCCCCAGGTAGTTTAACTTTGCAATTGATGTCTTTGATGAGGCCATAACAATTTTATAAAATATGATGATAAAATGGTATGAACCTGGAAGTAATAGTAAATATAACCCATGACTGAATAAAGACTGAAAACAAAAACAAATGGTCTGAATATAATCAGATAAAAATTTAATAAGTATAAGGAACAGTGTTCTATTTTTGAGTCTAATAAACCAACTGGACAAATTCATGGCAGTGCAATTCATGTGGCTTTTCATAAGAGACTTAAGGCTAAATCAGATAATACGCTCAATTAAAGGCCATGGTGGGAGACAGCTGCCAAAACTGTGGCAGACACTGTTATAATCAACATAATCCACGTATCTCTCTTCTTTCTGGATACCTCTTTAGACTACATTTCCCAAATCTCGCTTGTGACTGTTTCCTGACAATGGAATATAAAAAGAAGTGATGTGGGTCACCTCTGGACCAAGGTGGTTAAGAGCACTAAGCTTTCTCCACACTTTCACTTTTCCCTTGACTTAGGGCTGGATCCAGTGGGGGAATCTGAGGCTCCAGGAGGTGCCCAAGTCTGGGTCCATGAAGACTGTGTGGAGCAGAGCTCCTTCCTTGCTCTTGCCTCTTGACTTGTGACTTCATGTCATCTGAAAAATAAGCAAGAAACAAACCATTAATGGGTTAAGTCATGGAGGTTTGAGGATTGTTACCATGGTGACCATCATCCTTCCTAACTAAAAACAACAATCAAAACTAAAAATAAAACAAAACTGATGCAGTCCTCAGTTATATTAATAGATGTATATTGTCCAGATAATGGGAAATGAAATTCTGGAAGATAGTCATCCAGGAAGAAGCTAAGTGACTGGACTAAGTTTTTGTAGTCTGTTAGTAATAGCAGAGGTATAAAAACCACATCTATAGCATTCTTGATTCTTGGTTTCACACAAGAAGACATGGACACACTGGGAAAGTTCTTGGCATACAGTAGGCACTCAATAAATATGTCGCATGAATAAATATTGACATGTATACGTTCAGTGGAATGACCACAAGGAGTGATGGTGACCTGAATCCATGCCTAGTTAAGGGTGGTTGAAGCTGGAATTGTCTAGCAAGGAGCAAAGGAGACAGGATGGATATCACCAACCATTTCAAGAACTATTTTGTAGAAGGATTGGATCAGTTCTTTAAGACCTCATAAGGTGAAAATGGAATAAATAGGTTGAAGTCACAGTAAGACATTTCTGTTTATTGTATGACACTGGAATGTATAGAAGTTGCTCATCAGTCAGAGGCATGCAAAGGAGAAATGGTCCCTTACAGCACTGGAGGTGTTTAAGCAAGAGTGAGTGACCATCATTTGGGACTATTATGGAGGGTATTCAAGCACTGGGGAGAATGCTGGATAAGATGCCTCTTAACACCCCTTATAGCCCTAAGACTATGATCACATGGTTCTAACTTAAACCTCATCTAGAGATAGTGTCAACAAAGGCACTGAACACAGAGTCCTGTGGTGGACCATGCATGACTTATCTACAGTGAGAGAAGTCACTTCCATCTCTCAAATTATTGTCACTATTCTGTTCCTTATAGAGCAGGGATTATCAACACTGCTCAACTGTCATCTCCAGGTTGTTAAATGTGACTCTTCCTGGTAATTTTCTAACATGAAAACAATATTTACAGAAGAGTTTTTTTTTTTTTGAATAAGTGATCCTGAATCACTGTAGAGAATTTTTCATCAAAGCTTAGTTGATTTGAAATCTATTACCATACCAAGTTGTTTTGTGTTGAGTGCCCATAAGATGCCAGAAGCTCTGCAGATTACAGGTGCCTTCAGGATGGTCCCATTCCAAGCTATTAAAGTCAGCTTTGCCACTGGAGCCAGTGAAGACCTGGAGTGTGAGCCCAGCTCTGTGGAGATGATAGCTTGTAGGAAAACACTTAACATCTCCTCGTGTGAGTGTTCCCGTTTGTAAAACAGAAGCACCATGACTGGTTTTTCTGAAAGAGATATTATAAAGATGAAAGAGAACGTGTGAAATTGCTTTGAGCTTCTAGAAAAAGTGAAAGAAACTTTGGATATCAGAGCCAAGGTTTATAGTAGCTATTCCTTTAAGAGAATACCTGGAGTGCCAGGGTAGGCCTGTTTCTTTCAGAGTTCTGTATCATGCTCATCTGTATCATGCTAAGTCTTCAACTAAAAAGTTGATTCGGTAGGCCTAGAACATCTAGGATTCCCTTTCTCATTATGTGAATATGTGAAATCAGAGTTCATTATAAAAAACAATTATTTTTCTGAGGGTGAGTTGGTTGGATGGCTGGTATATAAAACCAATAAAGGACAAAATTGGGTAATTTCCATCTGGCACAATTGTAAAGAGATATAGAAACAGGGCAGTGAAAAGCTTGTCATATGTTTCTTTAAGAAAGGATATACATTTAAAAGGAGTAGTGTGCTGAAATTTGATGACAGTTTTTGGGAGATATTTAGATCATTTTCATGGGGCCCCTGATGTTTTGAGGGGCTGTTAATCCCTCTGAAACTTTTAATGCCTTAATATGTTCTGCAGATACTTTTTGAGTAAACACCAGAAATGAATAAATTGAATTTTAAAGTGAATTTTTCATTTTATTCACAGTTGTCACGCATTCTATTTCAAATACCACTCTGGCAGAAAAAGCTCTAATTTGCAAGAAACACCAGATAGTTCCACCTATTATAATGAAATCAGCAGGACTTGAGGCTCTCCATGATCTCCTCATTTGCTCTGCTAACAAAGGCTTTACTTCCGTTTAGAAAACACTAATATTCCCCCAGAATGTGTCCAGTCCTTTGCTGGGCACAAGGAACTCCAGGGCATGTTTGACACGAAGTGCATCTTGGAGGAGCTCACAGTCTAGAGCCACCTGGAGAGGATTTATCTAATGCCCTAATTCTGGGCTTAGAATGAATTTGAAGCTAAATTAATCAGGAACATCCTGTGAACAGTTACTTAGCTTTGATTACCTATATCTTGAATCTTTGTCTTTCTTGAAAATATTGTCTTGGGCTGTGAATTCCATATGTAGCTCATTCAGGCACAGAACAAATACTTCAACTCCAAAGGATGGGCTTTCCTTTATTCAGGTTGCCCAGTGGGGTACTTTGCATCTTGGGCATATTTAATAAATCCGCCCCCCCCGACTGGCTCCTCCCTCTATACTTAAGGACATTTGCAGCTGCTAAAGACTGAATTGTGTCCCCCTGAAATTGATATGTTGAAGTCTTAACCCCTAGTACCTTAGAATATAATTGTGTTTGGAAGTAGAGTGTTTAAAAGGGTAATTAAGGGTAAATGAGGTCTATGGGTGGTTCCTAATTCAATATGACTGGTGTCCTTATAAGAAGAGAAAGAGACACCAGGGATGCACGTGGATAGAGGCAAGGCCATGTGAGCACACAGCAAGAAGAGAGTCATCTGCAAGCCAAAGAGAGAGGCTTCAGGAGAAACCAAACCCACTAACTCCTTGATTTTGGACTTCCAGCCTCCAGGACTGTTAGAAAATAAATTTCTGTCATTTAAGCCACTCAACCTGTGGTATTTTGTTATAGCAGCCCAAAGAAGGCTAATATGGCAGCTGTTTATGTTACTGCTTCACTTTGGGTAAAGTTGCCACATTGAGCAATTAACCCCAAATTCTCCAGATTCTTCAATGACACCTCCCGGCAGCCGACCATTCCTTCATGCCTCTTTGACCAAAATTCTTTAACTTTTTTTCCAGACTTGCCATAATATTTGAAAAGTTTCAAGGGCAAGAAAAAAAGAGAAAATCTATTTTTCTGTTTGGACCTTATAAGTGAACGAAAAGGCTTGATTGTCCCATTGGTCCCTCCCCAGGAGACAGGGATAAAGAATTGGGGTGAGATGTAAGGCTGAGTCCCCACAATGATGTTCAAGTCTCAGAATGTACCAAAGAAAATACACTAGTGGGATCTAGTGGTCCGTTCCTGTCCATCTGCATTGGGGCAGTCGTGAGTTAACTTCTTAAAATCCCAAGCATTGGAAATATACCTGCAGGAACTTCATAAAGACAGGTACGTTTTAAGGCAGAAACACTAATAGAAGTTCAAATTAAAGAAATGACATGAAATTGCATTTCTTAAAAAGGGAAATAACATTCAGGAACATTAAATGATTTAATTATGCCTGAAAGAGCTTTTTGAGCTAAAAATGCAACAAAAGCAAAGTGTGCCCAGATGTAAGTTTGAGAAAGCAGCCATAAGACAACTCTTGAAACGAAAGTATGCAAAGTCTGTAATCACCCATCTCCATACTGAAGGCAATGAAGACCTTCCATTAACATCCATTTTGCTTTTTCTAGGACAAGGAGCTGGAAGAAAAGAAAAGTGATTTTGTATATTATTAAGGCTTAACAATCCTCAGTGGAAAGAAACCATTTGGGTCTTAAGATTCTTTCACTTAATAATTCTCAAATATATTCATGTATATTTTAACATATACTGTTAAAGTTAATTAATAGTTATTCTAGTTTCCTTAAAATCACACATAAAATAATGTTCACTATCAGAACCAACATATTTTTTATATGGTAGCAAATATTTTCTGTCATTAATGCCTGAAAAATTATACACATAATTAAAGAAATATTATATGTGTGTGTGAATTGAGACTCCACATATACCAGTTACTTACTATATTCTGTCTTTGTTTGGAGAAAGGTCATGTGTATATTTACCTCCAAATATTTTTCTAGTGAAATGTGCATTATGAATGGACTCTGCAATTTAAATGGATTCTTTAACCACCTCTGTGTCCTGAGGTTTCAGTTGTAAACTTTAAAAAGAATACAAAATGGTCTATGTGGAAAGGGATGCAAAGTCCTCTTAACTGAACAGTTCTTGGTATGGTGCGAATTTGCTTTTATGGTGCCAATTAGTGTCTGACTTGTCTTTTTGCCATGCAATGAATTAAAAATGCATGATTTGGATGCTGGAAAGCTAACCAGTTTCTGGATAGAATCCCCTGGACACTGCCATTCTTCCAGTTGATCTTTTTGCCCTCCCCGTGTTGGCAAGTACCAACTCTGTTGCCTACTGCTCACATCTTTCCCTAACAGATGGTTCTTTTTACTAGTCAAGATCCAATCTGGTGATTTACTTTAATTTGCTTTGGCCTAAAGAAAACCCATGACAGACAGCTAGCACAGCATCCTGAAGCAAAATTTTGCGAAGAAAAAGTTAAGTAGACACATGCTATGTAGACTGTGTTCCACTTTACGCACCCCATAAATCAGAATATTTGTCAACAACAATTAAAATGTAGTTTCCTTGGTAATAAACATTACAGGGAGTAACAAATCAAGTTTCATTTATTCTGTCAGAAATTGAAGGAGAAAGCGTCATATGATTTCGTGGATAGTCTCTGAGGAGTAAACCAAGCACAATTATGTTCTTGATTTTAATTAAAACTCTGGGTACCTTTCAAGTTCCGTTAGGGAGATTTCCTGGGTCTGCTTAGCTGAGGTCTACACTGTGAAGTTAATTTGACACACAACATATTTTTCATGAGGTAACTGTCGAAAGAAGCCGTTGGTAGGAGCAGCCTCTTGAGTGCCTGTGGGGCCCACAAAAAGTAATGACTTCTCCTGAAGCAGCAACTTCGCCAGGAAGTACATCTGCATAACAGTCCCAGAAGCCCTCCCGATAATGTCATTAAGCTGGGAAAATCAAAGGAAAAGGTGCCCAAAAGATGCTGTTAAAAAATGTTTCATTACTCACCATCCACAGAACAACAATAGAATTGAGCCATGGAATCATTTCAAATCATAATAAAAGTGAAACCACCCCCAAATCTCTGAAAGGGTAATGGAAGCAGAGATTATGAGTTGTGCGCTGGCATTGTGGCTCAGGGGAGGCCATGTAGAGGGCCTGTGCTCCTTCTTCTGTCTGTGAGGACTTTGTTCTTTGGGAGCGGGCCAGGGTCTCTGCTCTAAGCAACATCTTATTGTGTTAATTGACCAGGGGTTGGCTTATAATCTGCTGATTTCTTGGCCTGTGTTTGTGTGTGTGTGTGTGTGAGAGTGTGTGTTTGCATCATAACTAAAACCAGGCCAGAATTTGGTCTCACTATTCAATTTACAGGTGGTATATTGTCTTGTTTTTCTATAATGTCACAGAACTCTGCATTTTGGCTAAAAGATGTTTTAAGTTATTTCTTTGAAGTAATGAGCACACATGCAATGAGGATGCTGATGATGTATGCTGTGTTGGCCAGGGGTGGGGGTTGAACTGTCAAAGGCAGTGGTCATTCATGTGGCCCCTTTTTCTGAGCCCCACCACCACCCTCCTTCTCACCCATCCCAACCAGAATCTCCCTGCAATTGAGTCTAAAAAGTTCATGCTCCTCCAGGGCATGTCTTAAAATCATAGGAAACCTGGGATGCTGTAGGTCTTCAGAGACCATCTCATCCAGCTGGTCTGTTAATCCACAGGTGATGGGGCCAAAGCAGGAAAGGAGAAATGACTGAGCCTTTCTGGTTCTTCACCCACACATAATCATTGCCACCTTTGACTCTGAAGGGCACTTGGTTTATACTTCCATGTCGTTAACTATTTTCACTTCCAAGCAAGTATTATCCCATGCAACAAAACTTTGTAAAATGTGACCTGGTTAACATTTATTGGAGTGCCTATACTCTGTGCTGGGTGTTGGGTGCTGGGCAATAAGCTCTTTGGATGATGTCACTTTATCCTCATTGCGCATAAGGATTAATCTTATCTTACAGTGGAGGAAACTCAGACAGAGAGACGGTCTGCAATGTGTTCAAGGTCTCCCAGCTGGTGAGTGCAGCAGTAGGGATTCAAAGGTAGGCAGAATGACTGAGACTCAGAGCTTGTCACCACCCTGCATGCTGCTGTTTGTGTAACAACCTACTTGTGTGAGCTTCGGATTGACTTGGACACCAAGATGGGTGCAGCTGTATCCTTCACATAACTCCATTTCCTTAAGATGGAGTGAATGTTTCTTGCAATACATATTACTGGTTTGGTTATTGTTAGTAACTCAAAAGCTTGGCTACAGTGGGCATATTAATAACTGTACCATGTGTTGACCTTTTAGTATATACCAAATACTATCCTAAGTTCTTCACACAAACTATTTTTAATACTCCTAAGAATCTTCTGAAGAAGTAAGTGTTATAAACCCCACTTTTCAGATAAGGAAGCTGAAATTCAGTGCATTTAAGCAGGTTGCCCAAAGTAATACAACTACTGAATGACAAAACCAGCAGCCCAGCCAAAGCCATGCCAAAGTCATTGCTAAGTGCTGAACTGAATCATAGGGTAGAACACATGATTCTCTTTGTGTGGTTAAAGCTTAGAGAAGAATTGAGAAATAGTGGGCTGGAATTGGGAGATGAACTGGGAGGGTAGGACCCTATTTTCTAACAGTAATGTGGCTGATAGATCCCCCACCTCAAGGAGAATGGGCAGTGTCTTATTTACTTCTTTACTCTCAATATGCTCCTAGCACAGGGTTCCAGAGAGCAGGAGCTCAATGATTATCTGTTGAGTAAAGAAAGGAGCTAGACTACGGACTCCCAGCCCAGTGCAATTCCATTACCCCAAGCTTTGAAGCTGATCCCTCATTTCTTACCTTATTTCTCACTTTGTTGCCAACATTCCAACAAGAACTTTTTCGCCATAAATAATGCATCTCTCCTTCCTAACTTTTTCAGGTTTCTACAGGCTTAGTTATATTGCTATCCACCCAAGACTTATTTTGCAATTTCGGATTTATTTTGCAAGTATGAGAATCCTTAGTAAAGCCGATATTTACTCTCTGAGTTGGTGCTGAGCAGGGTAAGGAAAATAGACAAACACAAAAAACAAAGTCCAGTTAGACTGAATCTTATTCAGGTTACGCATTTTAGTGTTTCCCTGAGTAACTTCTCCCTGGGAGATTTTGACAACTAGAATACATGGGACTAGATATCATGATAGGTAGGTGACAGTCTGGGTGGAAGAATTCCCTTTAACTTACTATATCCCTCAAACTAACGAAGCCTTAGTGAGTAGCCAAAGATGCATGTACCCAACAGGATAGTTTTACAGAACACTATCTAGTCCAGGATTTTGGAATATTCAGCAACTTCTGGCACTGTTGCAAAGTCCTTTATTCCTTTTGGAGGACTTCCTTTGGATTTATTAACTCTGGAACATCAAATGGCTTGAAAGAGTTAATGCAATTCCCTTCAATCTCTCTGAGGCTCAGTTTCCTCATATGTAAAATGGGTACAACAAAGTCTAACTTTAATGTTGTAAGAATTAAATGTAATGTTCATAATAATAATAGCTCATGTTAGTATTCTAAGATCTTTATCTACCTGCCTATCTATCTGTCAAATCCTTTAATCCTCACACCACTCTGTGAGGTAGAAAATAATTTTCTCTTTTTAATGAAAGGGAGAATTAACAGAATTACTGAACCCAGTTTAGTAGTTGCCCAAGATCATGTGCTAAGGTAGATCTGTGAACCCCCAGGCCACCTGGCTTTGGAGCCTATTAGACCTCTATGGGCCCAGGAAAGTGCTAGACACAGATTGGACCTAAGAAAAACTTCTAGACTCAGAATTGGGATGTTTTCCCCTGCAGGGTCAGACCTGAAAAATCAAGGAGTATGAGAAGAGAATGCAATTAGAAGTGCCATGTTGTGGCTTTATGTTCTCTAGCTTGGCTTATGTTACCCAGTGATAGTGACAAAAGCATCTATGGCCAGCATATCTACTTTCTGCTGAACCTCTGCTGGCATTAGTTGGCTTCTTAGCTGGTGAAATAATGTCCCATCCTGGCATTTGGAGGAGCCCAGTGTGATTGTTAGGGCAGAGAGGATAAAACAGAGAAAAATAGTCTGGGCAGACTTGGTGTGCCGGATAGCCATTATGGATGACATCATTGACCTTTATTCAGTACTGGTTGAACTTGAAAAATTCCATAGTTTTTTGCTATATGCACTTCAGGCTTGCCGTTTAACCTCTGCAATGTTAATCTGTGTAGCCACAGGATATCTTCAGTCACGGGAGTACAAATCTCTGGTCTAGAAGGTGAAAAACCACATCACCGTCACTCTAGATTTCTCCTCCAGCATCCCTCCCCTCCACAGCAGCTCCTTGGCCCCATTGCTTCAAATCCCCTGAAGAAAGGGAACATGCAGTCATTCAAAAAATATGTATCATTGTAAAGGTCAAAGCAGTAAACTCCAATTCAACAGAATCTAAAAAGGATTACAATTCTGATCCCCTGTCTGGTGACAAACATCATCTTTGGAGAGGAAAAAAGCAGCATGCCATCAGTCTACTCTGGGAGAGAGGGCAGGAGGAGCTATGAACTCAACTATTCTGGTCCCAGGAGGACTCTGGGAAATCTCCCAGGACTTGCTGTAGGCTGATCAGCCAGCAGCTTGAGGAGAGGGTTTTTTTTTTTTGTCTCAGCCCAACTTTAGCACAAAACCTGGCAGGAGCTAATGAGGTTCTTTGAAATGACTCCTTTGCATTGTGGAAAGAAGTTCACTGGTGGGTAGAATGCCATCTCCATTTCTGAACAGATATGAAAAAGTGCCGCTGCATAATAGTAAGTTGTAAAAGATAGGAGAACTGAAAGTTAAGCATAGATTCTATTGCCCTCAGTGGATATAGGTTGAAATTTAAAAATAATAAAACTAACCATCATGGTTCTTCTTGTTGGGGCACACTGACTGCTCCTGCATTCATTTTTTTCTTGTTAATAGAGGAAATAGTTTAAATAATACCCTATGTATATGTGAGAGTGCTCTTTATCCTTATAAGAAGTGAAGAGAATTCTATTAGGAAAGAAATCATGAAAAGAATAAAGTATTACTACACTCCATGATGAATTGCAAATTCATATTAAATTTGAGGTGTGAGGCAAATGAGAATTATGTAAAGGTAGGTTCATAGCTCATGCAAAAGGAGGGTGGGATGTGGAAACTTGGGAACAAAAAAGTGTGGGGATAATGGATTGAAGAAGAAATTTTTTTATCTGCTAATTTTCACAGTCTGAAGTCTGAAAGAAAATTGAGGTGTGCAAGTATCATGTGTCAAAAGTTTTAGCAAAAAAGGAAAAGGTTCTAAGCAGATCAATTTATAATACTCTGGGTGGATCAGAACTCATTATCCATGTTCTTGCTACTCAAATTGAGGTCTTTGGACCAGTAGCAGATGTGCCACGTGTGAGCTTGTTAGACATGCAGCCTTATTGGCCAGCTCCACAAGATCAGAGTCTGCATTTTTTTTAACAAAATCTCTAGGTGTCTTGTGTTCACATTAAAACTTCAGAAGTTCTGATATTGTCGAGTGCTTTGTCTTTTGGAGTTGTTAAATTTTTCATCTTTTCCTTCCATGACTTATTTACCAAATCCGCCACCCAGTAAAATTGCAGAGATACCTAAGGCTGATATTATCTGGAATTTTTTTTTTCTTTAAAAGAAGAAAGACAAAAGCTTAGACTCTTCTAATGAAGCTTTCTCTAGACCTTTTTGCCTAAGATTCCACCTCATGGGTTAGTAAGTCTAGACATAATAGAAGATGCATTGTCAAAACATAGAGGCCACACCAAGTGGTAGCGACGGTCTGAGACTTCTATGGTTTGTACAAAAGGCTGGTTAGGCTCATTGTGGCTAGAAGGCCAATAGCTATACAGAGGAACATTCCTTGAGAATATATATCTTTCCAAATAAGAAAATATAATTAAAATTTGAACTACTAAATGAACTGTTAAGAACATAATTATTTCTCTCTCTCTCTGTCATTCTCTAATGTAGCAAGTTGGGCTACATTAAAGGCCAAATTCAGATATCAGATCTATATGGCATTTCTGGTTTGGGGTTTCTCCAATAAAAGGAGTTTTCCAAGTTACTGTCTCCTATAATAAGCAGCTTTTCTGAATCCTGGGATTGTTATAAGCATATGGAGAATGTAGTCCACCTGTGGTGAATTGCTAAAAGCAAATTTTTAAGAGCCTCTAATTTTCCTAAAAGCTGATTTTTAAAAAAAATATATTATGCCAGACTCTCACTCAGATGATCAAATAATCACATGATGATCAGATTGATCAAATAATCCATACTGCTACCAACATGGTATTCATGCAAATCTCTTTGGCCTTTTGGATTTCCTTTTCCTAACATTTGGACACTTAAGGGGTTTACATCTCTGATCTAACAACTGGCCCCAGGCTAAAGCTAAGAAGAAGAACAACAATAACAACAAAAAGAACAAATGAGAAAAATGGATAGAGAAAGATGAAAAATGGGCTAAGAGGAAGGAAAGGAAATCATCTAAATACTTGAGATAGCTTTTAAAATTTATTTATTTGTTTTCAAAATATTTATTAAAGGATCACTGTTCTAGATACTCTGCTAGGCATTGAGGATATCATAATACATAAAAGATACAGTCCCCACCTCTGAAGGTATTGGTGACAGGGACCAATCAACAAAGTGTACATTGAGTATTAAATGACTGTGTTTGGCACTCACTTTGTGACTTGTCCTCTGGGGAATGCCAGAGAAATATGACACAATAAATCCCTTTGAGAGGCATTCAGAGCATGTGTCATTTACCTCCCCCCCCCCCTTTTTGCACCTCAGCATTTGTTTTCCTTTTTTGTAATAACAGCACCCCTTTTTATTTTGATTAACTACAGTTTACTTATTGGATATAGTGTGGCGGGATTACTAATCAAGGCTTCTTGATTTCTTTTATAAAGAGTGGGCACAAGCCAAAGTACAGGCAATTGTATATTCTCTCTTTGGAATTTGAATCCTGAGTAAAATAGCAAAAAGCTCCAAAAGCTGAATCATTCCTAGTGACAGTGGCCCGAAGAGTTAGTTCTTAGGTGCTCAAACTAGGCTTCCAGAACTACTCTGGTTTCTGACTTTCTCAAAGCATGTCCTTCATCCAGGAGTTGCTCCCTAGCTTTCAAGTAAAATGCTTTTTGCTTAAAGGTAGCAGAGTTGGCTTTTGTTTATTGCAATCAAAGAACCTTACCAGATAAAGAAATCAGTACCAGCAGTGGGGAAATGGTTTGGGGACAGCAAAGAAAAGTGTACTATAAATATAGCCATAGCTCTCAAGGAGAATACAGTCCATCTGGAGATTTCCTAGTGTATGCTGAGGCCTTTTAGTTTGTTAGAATTAGCTCTATAAGTACCAATATTAAAACTTTGCTCTTAGCTTTTATGCTTCCACAGGAAATTTCTATAGGATTTTGGGAGTTCATGGACTTGAAGGGATAAGATCTTAATAAGATTATTGAAGAAAATAAGTGAAGGAGAGATGAGAAGAAGAAAAAGATAGAGATAGACAGAGAAAGAGAATGGACATGTGTCTTAATTTTTATTTTTGGTTCTGGAACTATTTTGTGAAGATTTGTAGGAAAAAGGCTCCCTTAGGCGCAACACACCTGCCAACTGCAAAGAGCATTATCAAAAGAAGGAAAAAGATCCCCCATTCACAGCCTATAGCTTCTGGGTGATGGCTCACCTAAGAGAGACTTAAAAAATAGGATCATTTTTAAGACTCTTCAGCCAATAAATAGGATTCCATACAGAGAGATTTCAGTCACCCAAGAGCATCTTTCTTGAAGACTCTATTTGTGGATAGTGAAATTATCAATGTTTATCAGGGAGTAAAATATTAGCAAGTCCACCCCGTATCTTACTATCTGAAAAGATTCTATTTTTCAAGCAAAGGTACCTTACAAGTAAATCATATATAATGACATATATCAATATCTCATTGCACAATCTCTGTTTCTAGACAATTTAAATCAGATTTGAGCAGGGAAAACTAGATGCTGATGAGAATATTAGTTAGTGTTTTTTTTAAACAATGAGCTTGACTTTATCTTTCCAAAGATACATAGTTGTTAAAGCACAATTAGCCAGGAATGTTGCCCAAAGTTAACATGGTGCTTTGTGTAGGCACACTGGGTACACTGTGCTGTTGCAAAGAAAGACCCATCTCTGCTTGGCCTGGATACCATCTCTTGATATGCTTCTTTCTCCTATCCCCCATAGAAATAAACTCAGCTTCCTCCAAGGCCTGATGTTTTTTCTTATGTAGCTAGATGCCTTACCTTTCTCAGGTCATGCCTGAGATTAAATATGTGACCACTCCCTATACCTCCCCTACCTCTTCTTTAGCTATAGAAGTTTCCTGTTAGGAGCCTGTTGTGAATTCTTATAATTTTATGTTGCCTCAGCATTCATTTTGAATACAAGTTTAATGTTCTCATACCAGAAGCAGGGCTCAGTCACTCTGGTTACAGTTTCCAGTTTTGTACTACACACAAATGGCTCAAGCCAGTTGCCAGAGATAAGAACTTAGAGCCATTTTTCCTATGTAGCAGACTGGGCTCCCCACTTTTCTTTTTAAAGGACCATTCAGGTACTTACTTGCCTGTGAATTTAAAATGGCCTTATTCCCTTAAATATACAGCTAGTTGCCCCACCCCATCCTCCTCCTTCATGCCTCATGTAACCCAGGGATGGAGGACTGCCCTCCTGACTCACTGCACCCTCCTTGCTCAGGATCTGTAAGTAATAAATCTTTGAATGTATTCCCTATGGTGATGGTATATTAAATTTGTGCTTTTCATCTGAAGAACCAGGAGCTGCCTCAGGCTGGGTTTTCCAAAGGACTCCAGGGAGAACACAAGGGTGGGCTCCAGCATCAGAGAGATGGTCAGACAGGCATAAACTGGACACAGGTCAGGCAGGAGCCACAAGAGCATCTGACAGTATAAACAAGTTTCCCATGTGAGGTCACAGCTAGGACAACTAGGCATTAGGCCATCCACTAATTATGCCAGAAGTATCCCATGAAAGACACGCTGTCAACACTCACACCCAGTTCCCCTTCATTTCCTATTAGGGTAGGGCTGCTAGCTGCTCTGGTACTAGAGCCCCGGTGTAATTGGGAGCTCTCGGTACAGGCCCAGACTATGCAAGGGCTGAACATCATATTGTATTTACTAAATTTAGCTTTCTCAGAAAGGTAGCTTGGGAATCTTAGAAACGCTGATAGCTTCTCTTGGCAGAGTTATATAGGAAAGGTAGCCTGAATGATCAGTGTAAAGAAAATTTTTGTACTTTGAGTGCCAGGTAAGGGGATTCATCCTTTGTGAGATGCAGAGATGGTTTTAGATGTAGGGATGGTGCTGGCTTCATCTCCTTGGGGTGGGTGGGTGAAGACATGGATTTAGATGCTCTTGTGTTGACTTGTGCTCTAGGAAGTGGGAATTATGTGAACTGAAAAAGCTGTCTGCTAGCATTCCATCCTTAGAGGACTGAGAGGGTGGGACCATAGAAACTGGCCATGGCCTCACGTAGAACTGACACAAGCCTGTGGACTGTGGGACTGTGTAAGGATAAGCATGAACATCAATACCATGTAGTGGTGAGAAGCAGTGGCATGGGGTGGTGGTGACCTGCAGAGTCCTCTGTGCACCTGAAAAAGGATGAGTTAGTTATCTTTGGAGAAGCTCTGGGGGATTCTTGGACAATTGGCAGGGACACCTTGATAGAAAAATATTGACCTTCCTGCTTGTATGACGGGTTAACTCAAATGATTATTTGCACTCATAAAAGAGATGTGATTTTACTTGTACTGTTATCTTTTGGAGCATTTTTTTTAATCAGTGACATTTAACATTTATAAATTATATTTCAACTTATAACTTACGTGTTCTTTCAGGTAGGTGCAAATTTTTATATCTTTATAACATTATGCTATATTTCATATGTATTATAGAAATTTCATAAAAATAATGTGTTGCCTAATATATAATGATAAAGCTATGACTATGTAGTCAGGTTAGAATTGGGTTCTATCCTTTCAGTAGTCTTTTTGGTCACTAACACAATCTTGGCAAGGGAAAGAATTCACCCTTGGCCAAATCGAAGCCTTTGCAAGTACCATATTATTATCAACTATGTATCATTTATTGGTTGAATCATTTATTCATTCATTGATTAAACATTTATTGAACATCTGGCATATAGTAAGCACTGCATAGGATGGTGGGGTTTCAATATAAAGGTTTTGTGATGCCTTTTCTTAAAGAATTTGTAGATTATTAGGATGGAGAGTCATATCAATAGAAAATCACATTACCTTGTAATTAGTGCTTCAACAGAGGTATGTTCAACATGCTATAGGAAGAAATAGGCTTGAGAAAAAAACTCTTGATGTTGTGGGAAAGGCTTCACAAGGGAGGTGAAATTTCAGCTCATTTTTTTTTTTCCCAGAATGAGGAGTTGTTTACCCAGTGGATGAAGAAAAGGGCAGGCCAGACTGACAGAGAAAGCTAATGGGTACAAAATGACTGTAAAGCCAAATCTAGGCCTCTACAGACTGTGAGGTGGTTTGATGGTGCAGCACAGAGATTGTATCTGAACAGACAATAGCAGACAATGGCAGAACACCAGAAGGGTCTATCTCCACAGAATGTGGGTGGGCAACAAAACTTCTCACTCACTAGGGAATAGAAGGCATTTCTCTACTGTTGTAGCTGGCGTAGTGTTCAGAGTGAACAGGAAAGGAAAGAGGTATTCACTGAAGTTCCCAAACATGTGCTAATCAGCAGTCACCACCAATAGCAGACATGACTATAGTTAGTTCAATAAACAGTATTTACAGTTGTTATTGCAGAGAGACCCTTAAACCAGAAGAACACGACTAATGATTGCAGTCAAGATTCTGGTGCCCATAGTGGACAGACCTGGTAAGCGACATATACGTTATATGATTTACATAAAGCCATAGAGAGACTTGGGAATATTAGTGTCCTTGAAGTGTCTGAAACAAGGGAGATGGATGGGAAGCAGTAGGTTGTACACTATGCCTAGAAATCTAAACTTTATTTTGTGTTTCATTATTTCCTAAGCTGTGCTCAGTGTCTGTGAGATGTTTGTATTCATTAGGATTACATTCAGCTGCAAGTAGTAGCTTAGATGATAAAGGAGTTTACTTTTCTTATGGGAAGTTCAGGGTTGGTTCATGAGTCAATGATGTCTTTAGGGAGACAGACTCTTCCCATCTTCCTGCTCGCCCATCCTTAGTAGAAGTGTATGGTAGCTGCCACACCTCTAGTGTGGCAGAAGTGTATGGTAGCTCTAGAAGTGTATGGTAGCTGCCACACTTCTTACTTTATTGTAGGCAGGAAGAGGAACATGGGAAACAGGTAAGAGGGAAGTGCTCTCCAGGACTTATGTCTGCATCATATTGACCAGAGTTGTCACTTGGACACACCTGGCAGCCAGGGAGTCTAGGAAATGGGTATTTTTATTTTTCTAACTTCTATTCTAGAGAAAAGTAGAAAAGGGGGTTGCTACACCCTGCAATATCCAACTCAGTTTTCCTCAGTCTTGAATCAAGTATTTTGGGAAATGCTTGCTTTGTCTTGGAGCCTTATCATGCAGAGTAGGGTATCAAAGTCTCTGAGAAGGCTTACAGCAAAGAAACCTGTTTAAATGTATTTAAGCCAATGTTACCCCCAATTATAATACTTAGCCATAGGACACTTTCTCAATGAAACACCTTCTTGCAATGTAATTTGAGAGTCATTGAAGATTTTTATAAGAGAATGACCTAAAATGTGTGTTTTGAAAGACAACTCCAGGTGAAATTGAAGATGGTAAAGAATGTTGGTTGAGAGATTATTGGAAGCTACTTCAACAGTTCAAGCAAGAGATAATTTAGGCTGCTAAGGTGGTGGCAATGGAGACCAGGAGGAAGAGAAAGGGCTAAGTAATGGAATCAATATTGATGAGGGAGAATAAAAAGGGTTTGGTGAGAACAGGAAAAGTAAAAAACAAAAAAGAGTTTGATGAACCAAGGACTGAAGTTTCTGACTTGAGCAACCAGGAAGCTATCAATGCCATTAAATGATATAAGGAAAACAAAAGGACAAGCAGGTTTTGGAAACAAAGGAAAAAGTTGAGTTTTGACTCTGTTGCATTTGGCAGAATCATCGAATATAATTGACACCAATGTTACTATATAGAAAGCAGATTGAAACTTTTATCATAAAAATTATTTTATTTAAGGACTGGAGGAATGTTAATCTAATTTTCCTTTTGTAAATGCTTAATCATTTTGATATTTATTTATCCTTTCATTTACATATGCTTAATTGAAGGAGAATTTATTGAGGCCATGCTATGAATGAGGGGCTGTGTTAGGAGATGAGGATGACAAGGGATTTGTAATCTATAATGGGCTTAAAGCATAAGGAATACACATAAAGCATAAATAACTTGTAATTAGCAAGATACAAAGAAGATATAGAGGAGGGAAAATGGTCATTTGAGCTGAGTATTGATGAAAGGGCAATATTTCAACAGGCAAAAATGGAGGGGGGAGTGCACTCAGAGAACTATTTTCCTAAATTTTTGATTCTCTTACTAAAAGTTAATATTTAATCTTCCTAATTGTAAATATCCACCAGGGATTGGTTCCAGGACAAGCCCCCACCCCACAGATACCAAAACCCTTGAACCATCAAGTCCCTGATATCAAGTATACAATATTTTAATCTAATGTATGCACATCTCTAGATAGCTCATACCTAATGCAATGTAGGTACCATGTAAAGAGTTGTTATACTGTATTTTTTAGGAAATAATGACAAGGTAAAAAGTCTATATATGGTCAGTACAGACCAGTTTAAAAAAATATTTTTGATTCAGGTTGCTTGAAACCATGGATGTATAACCCATGGATACAGAGGGCCAACTGTAGTTAATGCTATTCCTCGGAATATTAAGCTCTGGTAGAATGGGCATTTTATCTGTTCACTCCTATATCCCTACCACCTAGAAAAGTACCTAACACAAAATAGATGCTCAAGGAAATTTTTTCGAAAGAAGAAATGATTAATAAATGGACAAAATGCCTGCCCTTTGTCTCTTTTTACTGCATTTTGTCATATATCTATAATGTCATTTTTGGAAGACTTGTATAGGTTTTGTCTCCTTTCTTCCTAATAAAGTCGACAGAATATGAAGAATCAAAGAATGTGGATTGTGAATTTTCACTAGTCTTTTTCAACAGGTTTCAGGGAAATTTAGGTTTTAATTCTTTCTTTCCATTTTTACATGAAGGGTAAGGAATCCTGAATGCCCACTGCTACATTGCCAGCATCTAGCACAGTGTTTGGCCTGCAAATAACTATTGAATGAATGATTAAATGAGTGAATAAAATAATAACTCCAATAGAAAAGGGTCAGTGTTTAAAAAAAATCAAAAAACTCCTGCTGATCAATTCAATGCCCTTAGTTCTCTCCTCCTTAATGATATTAGAATAGCCATGGAAGGTGATTTTTTAATTTCCAAAATTTGGAAGAACTCATCAGAATCCTGTCATAAGCACCGTCCAGTGTCAAATTTGAAATGTGGGAAGCAGCTGTAGAATCTGCATATCCTCATAATACATGTTAATGAATTTCGTTCACTCAAAAGAGGAGAGTTCGTTCATTCATTCAAACAATTGAAACAAATGTCTAGTTTGTTTTTAATTGCTGTTTTTTAAAAATTGCGACAATGTAGCCCATAGGCTCTTTGTATCACTCAAGAAAGAACCACTTTACTATGTTTTATATCAACCTTATTCTGTGTGGGAAAAATACAGTAGATTTTATTATTTCTCCATACATATTCACAGCCTATGGTGGTCAGGTTTTATTTGTGTGTGTGTGTGTGTGTGTGTGTGTGTGTGTGTGTGCGCTCGCACTTCTTGGAAATTCAAAGTACTAGTCCTTGATCTGGGTTAAGGACAAGAACATTGAATGTGTCATGGTTTTATTTTTTCTGCAACAAATACAGCCCAGAGAAGGCTAAGAGATAATTACTAAATTGTTATCATTGAAGCTAAATTGGTTTTATTTTGTTCAAAATAAAAACAGCTTTTTAATTTTAATGTTAAACATAATTTATATTTATTACACAAAATTTAAGCAATACAGAAAAGCAAAAGTAAGATAAAAGGTTAGTTGGGTTAAATCTAACACTCAGGTTAAAATAGTGTGAGAGTGCCCATTTTCCTATACCTTTGCTCATATTGAGTAGTGTCAAACTTAAATCTTCGATTGGGTGACAAGTTAAATCATTTTTGAAAGCATGAGAAAGCTATCACCTGCAAAAATACTTATAGCCATTTCTGAAAAGAATAGAATTTTGTGGCAACATGGCTTAATAGTGTAGAGTCTATGCTTCTTGGTTTTTTTGTTGGAACATTTTCTCCTATTGGATGCATTGATAATAATATCTAATATTTATTGAGTATTTTTTATCTACTAAGTGTCTGGGAAACAGCTATTTTTATATATTTCACAAGTGAGGAAACTGAAGCATAGAGAGGTTAAGTAACTTGCCTAAAGTCACTTATCTAAGAAACATACATATATTTTTCATTTTGATGTCCTATTTTTGATGGAAAAATATGGTTATAATGTTTACTAGCTAATATAAAGGCAGGAGATAGAGGCTGTGCTTTATGTGTGCTGGAAAAGAGAAGAATATAATTATACAATTATATTGACAAATGAATAGCCCGAAATCACTGACAGAGTAATGGGGGAAGTCAGGAGAGGTGGTATAGATAGAACATAAGAGTAAAAAGAGTATTAGTTTCCTATTGGTGCTGTAACAAGTTATTACAAACTAAGTGGCTGGAAACAATACAAATTTTTATCTTTATAGTTCTGAAAGTTAGAAGTCCAACATGAGTCTTACTGGCTAAAATCAAGAGTTGTATTTCCTTCTGGAGGCTCTAGGGAGAATCTGGTTCCTTACCTTTTTCAGCATCTAAAGGCCACCCATATTCCTTAGGTCATTTCTTCTTACATCTTCAAAGCAAACAACGGTTGTTCTGGGTCCTTCTCCTTCATCATTACACATCACTTTGACCTCCTTTTCTGCCTCCCTCTTCCAGTGTTATGTACTTTTGTGATTACATTGGGCCCTCTTGGATAATCCAGGATAAGCTCCTTATTTTAAGGTCATTTTATTTGCAACCTTGATTCCAACTGTAACATAGTCACAAGATCCAAGGAATAGAATGTGGATATCTTTGAGGGGCAATTACTCTGCCTCCCACAGTAGACTCCAGAGTCCCTCCCTCATTTCCTTTCTTTTCTTTTCCTTTCTTTTCCTTTCCTTTCCTTTCCTTCCCTTCCCTTCCCTTCCCTTCCCTTCCCTTCCCTTCCCTTCCCTTCCCTTCCCCTTCCCCTTCCCCTTCCCCTTTCCCCTTCCCCTTCCCCCTTCCCCTTCCCCTTCCCTTCCTTTTTTTAATCAATAGAGCAAATACTTATGAGTGCCTCTATGGTTGAAACATGGTTCTAGGTTCTGGGGGTATTGCAGAGAACTTTCTTAACCCACTGGGTCCGTATGCACATGGAGCTTACATTCTAGTGGAGGAGATGAACAATAAACCAACAAATGTATCTGTGACAGAATGTCAGGTTGTAGAATGTATCCCGAAGATCAGGAAAATAAGGAGAGAGGGTGGAGAGTAACATAGCCAGGGAATGTGTTCTGATTTTTGATAGTGGTTAGGTGGCCACTCTAAGAAGACAACTGTTGAGCAAAAACTTACATGAAGTGAGGGATCTCAGAGATGAGCATTCTAGGCAGAAGGAATGGCAAGTTCAAAAACCATGGTGTAAGAAAGATTGGCAGTTTGGAGAAACAGCAATATATAGTCAGCATGTGTATAATGAAGTGAATGGGGCAGAAATTGGTGAGAGATGAGAACAGGGAGGCAGCAACAGTCAGGTACTCTAAGGCCTAATGGGATCCTATTCTGGGAGATAGGTAAGTTTTGATCAAAGGAATAATTGACCTGATTTACATTTTGAAAAGATCACTCTGCCTGGCATATAGTTAAATGCCTTTGAGAATCTAAGAATGGAATCAGGAAGACCAGTCATCAGGCTCCTAAACAAAGTGTAGTGATGTCCTGGACTATCATGGTAATCCTGGAGGTGGTGAAATATTGGATTCAAGACAGGACTTGCTAGGGGCTGTAGGGTGGACAGAGGAAAGAGAGGGACCAAGAACATGTCTTATGTTTTCAGCTTGAACAACTGGGTAAATGAGCCTACATTCAGACATAGAGATGGTAAATATTGGGAAGGAATAAATTTTGGGGAGTGGTGAAATAAAGAGAAATTTTGGACACATTGGATTCGTCCATTAGAGATCCAAGTGGAGATGTTTTGAAGGCAGTTGGATATCTGAGACTGGAATTTTAGGAAGAAGTCGGGCCCAGATATAAAACTTTGGAAATGATCAGCTTATGGAAGTTTATCCATGGAGGCCAGGAGTCAACACTGGAAAGAGGGAAAGTGAACTGCCTGCTGGGCATTGGTACTGCACACCCTCTAAGCTTTGTGGTCGTTAAGGTAATACAGGTTAGCACAGTGTGTATCTTCCTCTGGCTCTCCACTTCCATGCTAGAGCCTGCAGCCTTTCTCAGCTTCACTTCCTTGACCATGCAGACAACAGCAGTGCCCATTTCTGAGGACTGTTGTGAGGAAAAAGGAGTAGATACAGCTAAGCACAGCATCTTGAGCAGAATAAGAGCTCAGTGGCTGGCAGCTGGGATTACAGTTATGGCATTTATTACCATCATCAACATCAGGACAAACAATACTGCGTCATAGTGTCCCAAAGTATTGCACTTATTTTAAAGAATAACATGTTGGGAATATCTGTCTCCAAAAAAGACTGTAATGTAAGTAATTGGGCTTAATATTGACAATAATAAATCCCTCATGAAATAATATTTTTAGACATCCACAGATCCTCACTCTTCTTTCTTTGTGCTTTAACCAATTCTATATATTTCACACCCAGTGCCAATGAATCCTACTGATTTTTACCCTCTCCTCTTCCTGTCTGCTTATTTCCAGCTGCTCTTAGTTACCGACAGCGTCCCTCTTTCAAGTTCAAGATCACTTTTAGATCCTCCCATGTAACTTCTTTCTCTGAAGCAGGTTGATTTTTTAATATCCCACTTTAATAAAAGACATCCGCTAAAACTTAAATAATCAAGGGTTCGTTTATTTGCTAAAGTTACTGGCAGAGTACAAAAAAGAAACAGAGGACACACAAAATAATTTGAGGAGGTTTTTTATTTTTTCCTGTTTTTCTTTTTTTGTTTTCATTCATGAAGGGGTGGGGACCACAAAAGATGATGAAATAACCCAGGGCTATTAGCCATGAGTCTGCTAAGACCCCCAGGTATGAAGAGATCAAGAGAAAAAGCAATTGATGATTGATTGTAGCCCAAGCAAACCACACAGTTAAGGAATGAGGGAAATAATTATCTTGGCCTCACTCTCCTCCTAGTCCCACACCCCACATCTCCTGTCAGGGAGCCCTGTTGTCTAACCCAGCCAGAAGCCAGAGGATGCAGGAGCCTGCTGATATGGTCAACACTATCCAGGGGTGGCACCCTCCCAGGCAGGGAGCAGGATAGGGGAGGATGCAGAGTATGTTTGGAGGGATTTGGTAACTTGGTAAAAATATCTGACACAATACCTGTTTTGGGACTTCTCTACTGAACACCTGCTCTCAATACAAACATCTCCTGTAGGAAGCGGCCCTTTCTATCTTGTGATCCACCCACCTGGAACACCTGGACTACTACCGCTGTGTAACATTGGCCTTCAGCCCTCATTTATCTTTTCTCCTCTTGCCTCCATCTTTCTTTTAAATGGATTTCTATAATTAGGCTTCAGATGAGAACGCTTTACTGAATGTCTCTATCCAAGTAGCTAAATAAATAAATAAAACTGTAGGAACTTAATACATTCAACTCACCACATCTCGTCCTTACCGGATGTGCTTTATGTTTGAATTATACTGCTTGTGCGTATCACTTTGAGAGTTCCTGCACCAGGTATGGTACCATCTCTGAGACTATATTTGGGAGTTAGTGTTCCATAGAAGGTAATGAGAAACAAATGAATCTTAAAGCTATATCATAAAAAGCCATTTAAAAACGTCAGCTCCAAGTGCCCTTCTAAAGCCAGATGCTTAAGAAGACAGCTTTTTTAAAGGAACACTGTCAAATTAGTTCAGGTCAGCAATAATCTATAGATTTTTAAATTGCTCTGGCCTTACAATGGTGAATAATGTTCCTGATATAGAAACACATTTAAGAAATTGCCAACATATGTGATAGCCATGGTGTTTTAAAAAACATTTCCAGCCTTCTTTCTCCAGTATTGTGACTCTAAATAAAGTGATGGTGTTCTTTGAGAGGGACCCTCTGAGTCCCCAAACTGACAAGAAATAAGCACTGCTATTTTGGCTTCAAAGGCAACCAAGAATATTTCTAGGGCTTTTCTAGATGGAGGCAAAGTAAAAAGAACTTGGTTTGGGGATTGAATTTTGTTTTGATGAGTACCCCGCCTTGAACAACTATAGGATCAGAAGAGAAGAAATGGCATAGAGGATGACAAAGTGGCAGAAATAACAAACAGGTACTCTCAGGGTTGGAGTTGGCTCTGTGGTCTGACAGAAGACTACAGTGAGTGTGGTCCTCAACAGGGGAACGAGGACCCCTGTGGCCGCTCCATTGACTTCCAGCTTCAATCATTCAGAAGGGAAATGGCCTTGGAAGCAGGTGGAACTGCCATCCTTGATTCTCTTTTCTAATTATATGAAGTGTGGAAAAAGGATATTGGAAATAGAGACCCAGCTGTGCCCAGTGACAGTTCAAACACGATGAGGACAAAGAACTCTGAACGCAAAAGGGAAGCTGTTTTAATCTCAGGTGCCTGCACTCTTCTATCATTATATACAAGAGAGCGAGCAGAAATAATGGAAGAGAAATAATAAAATGAGTGGGTTCCCCCCTTGTAGTTCCTTCTGGTACAAAGCCTTGAATCAATCACTCGAGAAGAAAGCCCATAAGACCAAGTGAGAATGATGGAGTGGGTAGCTAGCTGCAGAACTTAGAGGGTGTAGACTAATCAAATCAGAGTAACACCTTTTCCTTCTATCGGGCAGCATGATAGTGAATTTAAAGGGTCTGTTTGGGAAAAGGGAGCTATCCCATGGGGAAAAAGGAAGCACAAAGTGAGTATAGTATTTACTTCAAGATGAAGTAAGTACTTATCTCCTTTCTTTCCCTTCTCTCCTTTCCTCCTCCTCTCTGTCTTTCTCCCTCACACAACATTAGAAATAATTCCAGAACTGGAACAGCTTGTGAGCTGCCCACAGTAGTGTTTGAGGAGCTGGAATCTCGGGGCAATAAAAATAATTCACAGACTATTCTCTTTATGTGTCATAGACACAGCTTGAACGACAGAACAAACTTCATACAGTAATGCAGATCCATTTTGTCTAGTTACTTTAGTAGCGAAAGTTTTGCTGATTACATCATAGACTATTTTTAGTAAGACTTCAGCGTAACCATGGAAACTGCTTTTGCTGAAAACTCTCACACTATTTTCTTCGAAATTAGCTATAGAGAAGAAAATCTTTGCAGAAAACTAATAAGGAATAAATGAGTTACAATCAAGCAGAAAATAAAATCAACTTAGTAGGTTGCAGAAACATTTAAGTAATATATAGACACCTATACATGTGTTGGGGCACAGGTACCATGCATGGGCCTAAATTTGTATATAAACTCACTTGAATTTTTGCTTTCTGTTTTGACTGGAAACAGCCTGAGCACATGACACAATGTAGTTTGTTACAATGGTACAGCATTGCATATAAATCTGAAGGGAAGTCTGCCCCTCAAGGAAACAGGAAACACTGTTTCTTAGCAAGACAATCCTTTTGACCAATTGGGAATATGCAGGGGAGTGAGCAATAGGTGTGAATAGAACAATTCCTGACACCATGCTTGAAAAGACTGGACTACTCTCTCCAAACATTGCCTTGGGATAAAAGGTGGTTAGTCAGGTGACTGTATATGATAGAGTTATTTAATGCAGTTTTGTAAGTCTATCCTTTGGTAGACAGGATGACCACCCTAAAAGTATCCACACTAATCCCTGGAACCTGTGAATACATTGCATTACATGGATAAAGGGACTTTTTGGATGTAATTGAGGTTGTGGACCTTAAAATAAGGAGATTATACTGGATAATCTGCATGGGCCCAATGCTCCAACAATGTCCTAATGGCTCCATATTTCTCTTTACCTTGAGGACAAGTTCTTTCTTTAGTCCAGTATAAAGAGGGCTCTGATAGAAAAGTCCATTTAAGGACTCTGATCACAGGGGCCAGGTCTGGCCATGGGAACCAGGGAGATGGCAAGTTTAAGCCTCTGGTAGCCTCACTTGAGTCACGTGGAATGGCTTTTCTAGAGGAGATAGAGGTTCTGTTAGCAAAAGAAAGGAGAAATATTGTGTAGGAAAAGTGAGAGCTATCCATTGTACCATCCATGCAGGACCTGGGCTTCGGGCAACCAGACAACCAGAGTTCTCATTGACAAGGACTCAAGGTCTACTCCTCTGTAAGTCCTAGGCCCTGCTCTTCCAATAGAGGCTCCTACTGCTGGGGAATGCAGAACTCTTCCTCATCTCCAGGCACTCCAGGCAATTCATAATTATGGCACAGTTGGGCCATTGCCACTATCTGCTCCATAGCCTCTGTCACTGCCCTCACATTTCACCATTTATGAAACTTGAGGAAAATTCTTTCCACGTTTGGGAAACATAGTGTCGCATTGAAAACAATTCATGGGTGTAATAAGAGCTGAATATTTTGGCTCCTTCCTAACCTATAATAAGTTCCTTGCCTTTCTAGCCCAGTGTCTGTTAGAAGTCAGTAAATATTTGTTGAGTCAATGACTTCTGAAGTTGGGGTAAATATTTATTTCCCTTCTTTGTTCAGATCTTAACCTTATTGTCACAAGACCTTTACTGTCGACCCTAATGTCTTTTTCACTGAGGCTCTCAGGAAATTGAGGCATCTCCTGTATCCTATGAAAGCCCAGAGTTCATAGGTCATTCAAATTATGCTCTCAATTCAAACTGTACAATAACCAAGTCAACCATTATTGTGAATTACCTGATCTTCTACAAAATGGAAACCATCTATTTTTTTCATACCTCCATTCTCCATGCAATCCTCAGCTGGTAAATATGGCTATGTAATTTTGAAGAAAAGATTTTAAAGCTCTAGTAAGTTCTTCCAAGTCTTTGAGGGTTTAGGTAGAGTCGCTGGGATGGGAGGAGGAAAGGCTGAGGTGTCTTTCAGGCATCCTGATTTTCTAACCTTATGTTTCTCTGTAAGTGCAAATGATATTTCTGAAGACTCTCTGCTATCAGGAAAATTGTACATTATAGGCCCTGATGTTTAGGGTGGTAAAAAGCAGGAGAGAATGAGGGGCTGAGGACTTGTGCTGTGGAATACATGTGGGCTAATGACCTGCATCGTGCAGAGCACAGGCTGGGTGACCTCTGATCTCTTCCACTTAGAAATCCTGTCTCTGATGCTCTGTGAAGATCTTTGCACAACATCTTGGACTGGCAGCAATTGTCTGGCCCCTTCTCGAAAACTATTGAAAAATACTCTTGAGTATATGAAAAGGCCCAGAAATCAGAGGCAATGTGTACTTTCGGCTTATTACCCATTCCTTGAATTCTCTTTGGAGGATACTTGCTAGATAATTACCAGAACAAATCACCAAGTGACTGGAGGGCCCACAAGCCAAAGTCTGTCCCTAGACAGAATAGCAAAACAGGCAAAGTTGTCATTTGGTGCATTTGTTTTGCCCTAGCCCATCTCCGCTTCCCCCCTAAAGTTTTCCCGTGGGTTCCAACTACCTCCTTCCCGTCCCCCAGCTCTGTAGGATCATCAGCTGTACGCCTGACTAAAGCATAGAGTAAACACAGAGTCATGCAATATTCCAGTTCCTCGGGCATCCTTCCTGAATGATAGTACCTTTTAAAGCTCATTTGGCAAATATATCTTCACTGTTGAATTAGTGGTTCCCATATCATTTGCAGGTTAGCAGGGACTCTCTGGAGACAGTAGGTTAACATGCTGAGGCCTGTTCAAAATCTAAAGAACCTTTTCTTCACACTGCTTCACTTCAAGTTATATCTTACACTTTATCACTATATATCACACTATATCTTACAGTTTATCACTTTTATCAAAAATAATCTTGAAGGGGTACACTGTACTTGATACATTCATTTCCTTTTTTGTACCCTTATAATTTATATTACCTTTCTGGTATTCCACGGTTAGTGGGCTCTCAAAAATCATTAGAAACTAGCCAGGTGTGGTGGCTCATACCTGTAATCTTAGCACTCTGGAAGGCCGAGGAGGAAGGATTGCTTGAGCTTAGGAATTAGAGACTAGCCTGAGCAAGAATGAAACCCTGTCTCTACTAAAAATAGAAAAATTAGCTGGGCATGATGATGCATGCCTGTATTCCCAGCTATTCAGGAAGCTGAGGCAGGAAAATCATTCCAGCCCAGGAATTTGAGGGTGCTGTGAGCTAGGCTGATGCCATGGCACTCTAGCCTGGGCAACTGAGCAAGACTCTGTCTCAAAAAAAACAAAACAACAACAACAACAACAACAACAACAAACAAACAAAAAAGAAAGAATGAAGCATCAGAAACAACCTAATCACCGTGCTCCCTTTGTTGAGCCCATTTGAGCTGTTTGTATCATTAGACACTGCCTTCTACTCAAATCCCCAGCCTCCTTTGGCATGCCACTGGTTCTCTTTCTCCTTCTTTGATGAATTCTTGCTCTCATTAACAGTCTTCCTTTGTCTGAATCCTTATGACTGGAGTTTCCACAGGACTCACTTTGACATTTCTCTTCTGTTCCCTAACCCATCCAGCTAATAAAAAATTACTCAGTCCAACATCTACCAAGTCTCACCCCATCTCCATGGCTTTGATTTCATCTCTTGCTACTTTTCCTTGAACGTTTGCATGGTTTCCTGTCTCTAGTCTCTTCCCCTCCACGTCTGCCTCACACACAACTTGAGTGAGTCAGTCTTGATGCTCTTCAAACCTATTATGCCTCAGATGTCTTTGTGTTTCTCTATTCCTAGTCAAAGAGCCTGTGACACCAATTGTCTTTGAAATCCTATCCCTTTACTATTCTCTTGCCCTTCTGCCCTCAGTTTCCACCCCTCTAATAAACACCATTTCAGAGAGAGCCAGGTGGGCCCCTCCTGTTCTATTTCTGAAAACACCTCATGCATGAGTTCTCTGAGGTGACCACAACAAATCACCACACGCATGGCATAAGACAACAGAAATTTATTCTCTCACAATTCTGAGACCATCAGTTCAAAGTCAGGTTGCTGGCTGGGCTACATTGTTTCTGAGGGCTGTGAAGGAGAGTCCTTTCTTGTCTCTTCCAGCTTTGGGCAGCTCTCGCTGTCCCTTGGCTTATGGCATCATCATTCCTATCTCTGCCTTTGTCTGCACATCAACACCTTCTCTGTGTCCCTATGTGCCTTCTCCTTTTCTGTCCAAGGATACCTGTCTTTGGATTTAGGCTCCACTATAAACCCAGAATGATCTCATCTTGAGATCCTTTAATTTAATTGCATCTGTACGGACTCTGTTTCTGAAGGTCACATTCACAGGTACCAGAGGTTAGGACTTGGACATATTTTCTAGGGGGTCATAATTCCACCCAGTACACCTAACTCCATTTTCTGAATCTGCTTCTTTATATTATAATAATGACCCTTCCCATGGAATGGCCTCCTTGATGTTCTAGCTTGTCTAAATTCAACCCAGTTTTGGAACCTAGGCCAAATCATAATTTTTCCACAGGGTTTCCCCAGAGTGCCCTAGAATTCCTGTCTTTTTCAAACTCCCAGAATGCCTTGTATTTCTCTAATAGAATTTAACATAATGTGCCTTGAGGAAGAAATTTTTTCTTCTTTTTTATAAAACTATCTATCTTTCTTATCTGTGAGACTTTTGGTTTTTGACAATAAGACTACCTTTGTATCCCCCACTGGAGACTTCCAAGTTGGAGTTATTTATGCATTAGCTGAATTGGATGGACTATAAAGGCATAGGTTTACCATGGGCAATTCCAGGTCCCTGGATGGACAGTGAGAATCTCTATGTGCTGGTGGGGGCAATGATCTCTTTTGCTCTACCCAGTTGGGAGCTTTTGGGAGAAAAGTGCAGTTTAAACAAGGTAAAGCAATTAAGCAATCTCCATTAAATCTTGAAGACAAAGGTAAAATATTCTTTCAAAAGAATAATTCTTTTGAAACACCTGTACCCAGTACCAGGCTTTTTTTTAAAAAAAAAAAAAAAAAAACAAAAAAAAACAAAGTGGAGCACTCTTAAAATCAGAGACTTCTAGGCACTAAAAGAGTCAGTGTGTATTTCAGTCCAGTCATAAAGATGAGTGTGCACTTTGCCCTAAGCTATACAGCTGGTCCATTGCAGAGCCAGGAATGAAGATTCTATGTCTTCTCATTCAAAATCTAAAGAGCAGTTTCTTCTAGTATTTTTCTGTTGAGATATAGCCAATTAAATCTCCTTCTGTAAATCCTTCCACACTCTAATTAATAGAAAGAATGAAAAAAATCTATGTTGTTTTAAAGATTCCTGAATGCCTTTAGCATGAATATACTAAATTGGAAAATAAACAATTACAAATAACACTGAGATGTACTTCTCATATTTTTGATATATAAAATAGCCTGTTTGCAGATATCTCTTTGACAAACTGATTTCATTTCCTTTGGATATATACCCAGTAGTGGGATTGCTGGGTCATGTGGTAGTTAGTTCTACTTTTAATTTTTTGAAGAACCTCCATACTGTTTTCCATAATGGCTGAACTAGTTCACATTCCTACCACCAGTGTAAACAGGTTTCCTTTTCTCCACATCATTGCCAACACGTTTTTTTTTTTTTTAATCTTTTTGATAGTAGTCATTCTAAGTGTGATAAGGTGATATCTCGTGGTTTTGATTTGCATTTTCCTGATGATTAATGATCTCGAACATTTTTTCATATACTGGTTGGCCGTTTGTATGTCTTCTTTTGAGAAATGTCTATTCAGATCTTTTGCTTATTTTTAAAATCAAGTTTTTTTTTAAATTTTTGCTATTGAGTTATTTGAGTTCCTTATATATTTTGTCTGTGATGTTTATTATAGCACTATTCATGATAGCTAAGACATGAAACCTCCTTAAGTATCCATCAGTGGATAAATGGATAAAGAAAAAATATGGTATATATATACAATGGAATACTATTCAGCCATGAAAAGAATGAAATCCTGCCATTTGCAACAATGTGGATGTGCCTAGAGGACATTATGTTAAGTGAAATAAAAAGGCACAAAAAGATAAGTACTATATGATCTCACTCATATGTGAAAATGAACAGAAACTTTCCAAAAGAAGACAGAATAATGGCCAATAAACATATGAAAAAATGCTCAGCATCTCTAATCATTAGGAAAATGCAAATCAAAACCACAATGAGATATCACTTATCTCCAGTGAGAATGGCCTTTATCAAAAAGTCCCAAAACAATAAATGTTGGTGTGGATGAGGAGAGATAGGAACACTCCTACACTGCTGGTGGGACTGCAAACTAGCGCAACCTTTGTGGAAAGCAATATGGAGATTCTTTTTTTTTTTTTTGGTATTTTTTTTTTATTTCAGCATATTATGGGGGTACAAATTCTAAGGTTTCAATAAATGCCCTTCCCCCCATCCCCCCACAATATATGGAGATTCTTTAAAGCGATACAAGTAGATCTACCATTTGATCCAGCAATCCTATTACTGAGCATTTACCCAAAAGAACAAAAGACACTCTATAAAAAAGACACCTGCACTCGAATGTTTATAGTAGCACAATTCACAATTGCAAAGATGTGGAAACAACCCAAGTGCCCATCAATCCATGAATGGATTAATAAAATGTGGTATATGTATACCATAGAACACTATTCAGCTATGAAAAACAACAGTGATATAGCACCTCTTATATTTTCCTGGATAGAGCTGGAACCCATTCTACTAAGTGAAGTATCCCAAGAATGGAAAAATAAGCACCACATGTACTCATCAGCAAATTGATATTAACTGATCAACACCTAAGTGAACATATAGGAATAACATTTATCAGGCATTGGGCAGATGGGATGGGGGAGGAGGGGATGGGTATATACATACATAATGAGTGAGATGTGCACCATCTGGGGGATGCTCACGCTTGAAGCTCTGACTCCAGGGGAGAAGGGGGAGAAAGGCAACGCATGTAACCTGAACATTTATACCTCCATAATATGCTGAAATAATAAAAAAAGTTGATTACATAAAAGTAGAAAGTATGATGATGGTTATTAGAAGCTGGGGTGGTTGTGGGGGATGAGGAAGTATTGGTCAAAGATTAAGTAGTTAGGATGAATAAATTTTGAGAGATCTGTTGTATAGCAAGTGACTATAGCTGATGATATATTCTTGAAAATGTAAAGAGAGTGGATGTTATATGCTATCATCCCAAAAACCATAACCATGTGAGATAATGCATTTGTTAATTAGCTAGATTTAATCATTCTACTACACACACACACACACACACACACACACTCCAAAACATCATGTTGTATACTATAAAAACACAAAATGTTATTTGTCAATTTAAAAGTGTATATATAAAAATAGCCTATTTGTTTTTCATCTCATCTTCTCACATTCTCACTAATAAGCAAGTCAGTAGATCATGTGTTCCTTGGGTCCTGTGGTCATTAGGGTGAATCAGAAAGGTTGCAGTCTAATTGCTTACTCCCTGTGTAAAGCACTCTGTTGACCAAGGTGCAAACTATTTTCCTTAGCGACAAAGTGAATTGCTAGGTCAAAAGTCCTCACCACAATTTTTGTAATTCTTACATGTGTTGTTACCAACATGAGGATCATTAGAACCTATTCTTTTAGAATTATATATGCTCATTATAATCATTTTTAGATGAAAAGTCAGGAGCAAAAGATTTGTGCTTGATTTGTAAAATTATATATTTAGAAATCTTGCAATGATTCAGAATTAAATCCAACTTAGCTATGCATTTAGCCAATCAAGTCCTTTCATGAAAAAAAAAAAGAATAAAATTGGTTATCTAAGAAAATCTGAGACACATAGTCACTGTGCTGTGCTTTATTAGTGTTACTAAAAGCCATCTTTAAATAATACACACACACACACACACACACATTCTCTCTCTCTCTTTCTCTCTCTCAAGAATATCCTAAAAATGAGGATTAAATCTTAGAATTAAGCGAGATCGTGGAGTAATTGATGAGAAATAGAGTTGAAAAATACTCAGAGTGCAGGGATTAGATGGTCTCTTATGATGCCTCACAATCTCATGATAGTAAACTTGTGTTAATAACAACAATAATAATAACTAATGTTACTGGGCTCTAACTAAATGAGTGATATGTTTTGTATTAGTACAATCTACTGTTCTAAGAGCTATATGTCTATTCACTTATTTAGTCTTCAAAATAAACCTATGACATAGATACTAATAATAAAGTAAGTACTAATATTATCCATTTACCATTTTACAGATGAAGAAACTGAGTGGAGAAACTAAGTATTAATAATATGTCTAATGTTACACAGCTAATAAAGGGCTCAGTGAGGATTGGACCGTGGAATTTAGGTTGCTCCAGAACTCATTCTTTTAACCTTTATGTAATGATAAAAATTTACTTAAATATGACCGTGTGTTTGGCTACATATAATTTAAGGAAGGCTGGGAGGATTGGTTGCAATGGTTCTGAAAAAAGTGTGCGGGTGACTAGGATGTGTGTTTCATGTTCTGGCCAGGAGATATTGGGAAAGGTACATGAGGAAGACATCCTTTTTTCCCACCACCTTTAATTTATTTCCAACTCTCTGGAATGACTGGGTCCATCTGACAGCCAAGCATGCAAACACAGCATGAAAAGTTCAGGCAGCTACCCAAGCCTCTGGCTTCATGTGGATGCAGCATACTGATGGCCGAACTATTCTACCATGCAGCCAGGTGCTCTGGCACTGTGCAGGTGCAGTGAGGCAGCAGGCTCTGGGTTCCTGGCTCCACTCGAATCACCATTTTTGCCACTCCCCTTGTCTTCCTAAATCCTCTCTGCTTCCAGCACATGCCCTGAGTGGCCCCATCACAGAGAGTAAGAGGAGAAGCTGAGTGGGTTAGTGTTCAAATGTGAAATGGTGGATGCTGTGGGACCGTCCTCTTCCAGGAAGGAACTCTTCCACTTTTCTTTTGTTCTCTTCTCATACCTAGGATTCTGGGAACAAGATTTACGATGCTGCTCAGTTTATGTATTCCTTTCTTAGTGTCAGGTAGGTTGATTTTTTTTAATACAGAATAAATTTTGGTTTTATACAAGATGCAAATGAGCATACACCTACCTTATCAAAGTTTAGTTATCAGCAAACCAATCTTTAGAGTAGTATGGAGTTCTATGGGGAAGCAAATTCATGTGGTAGTTGAGGTGTGTCTCTTTCATCTCTCTTTCAGGAATTGTCTGCTTTCATTCCCTCAGAGAGTAGACAGGGGAAAGTAGTACTGATATTTATTCTGGGGCTATCATGGGTCATGTGATCTACATACAACATTTAAAAATTTTCTAACAATTCTGTGAGACAGACATTATCATGCCAATTTACAGATAGGCAAAAAGAGACTTAGGCAAGTTCAAAGAGCTGAAGCAGTAAAATTGGGATTTGACTCTCAGTTGAATTGACTCTTAAGTTAGTGTACTTTCCAAAGTGCCATCACTATGGGGGTTATGTGCATTTTAACTGAGAGCAGGGTCTTAAGCAGAAGGGACCTAGCCTTTCAGTAGAGTTCTGGGCATCAATCTGATGCTACTTTTGAGGACTCCTCATCCTAAAATTATGGCATAGAAGCAGCAATTGTGTATTCCTCAGGGGATAATCCTTCCTGGTGGTACAGTACAATACCTAGTCTTATATTACATAAAGGGGAAAAGGTCACTTCCAGGAAATACAAGATTGATGTATTTTACACAAACTGTAACTCTTACAGTCAGGGATGACTTACCAATTAAGGACATCTTTGTCCAGTCAATTGATTGCAATTGACAGCAGTGATATAAACAGGACTCTTGTTAATGGATTTGTTACTAGATGCTTCCTGTTGACTCACATTTGTCCAAGTTCAGTCATTGAGATTACTTTTGAGTGACATGGCAGAAGTACTGACAGACAAGCACTACCTGGGCATTCCTCTAACTGGGGTGGCTATAGATTAGATACCTGCCCCCTCCTATTTAGTCCTCATACTCTCCCAAATGGAGAACTGATTGAAATTTCCATTGCTCCATTATCCCCTCTATGCAAACAACTTCCAAATAGTCATCACCCATGCTTTCTTTCTACAAATATCTCCTGCCCACCAGAAATTTCAAATGGACATCTCACAATCGCCCCAAGCCCAGATTTTCCAAAATCAAGCTAATTGTCTCCCTTCAAAGTAAGCTCTTTCTCCCAAACAGTTCATCTGCTGGTAACTCGACAATGCTAGTCATCTTTGTTTTGGGTCCTTTATCATCCTTCTCTCTTCTTTATCCCTTTGTGAGTTTGGCCATTAACTTTTTCCTGGGTAAAATTTCTGGGACCTATTTATTCATCCCAATTTCCATGAACGTCATTCTAGCCCAGCAATGGCCTGCCTAATTCCTACCCTCCTAGACCCCAAATTTCTGAAGTACAGACTGGGTTCTATCTTCAAGTCTTGGAACTCATCCCATTTTCAGACAAGGGAAAATTAAGAAGCACTGTACTAATTGTTTTACTTCCACTCAAAAACAAGCACCACAGTTTTAATCATGCATTTTAAAAAATGTTAAATTAATTTTTATTAGCCAATTAATATGTGAATATTTTCCTCATAAGAATTAAAACATTATCATTAAAGCTAAAGTCCCTATTAACCCTCTCTACTTGCTCCCAGGGAATTGTGTTTATTTGTACCCTTCCAGATCCTTTTCTAAGCCTTAACACACATATATGCATTCATAGAAAATGAAAACTATTGTTTTTCTGTTTTTAATAAAAATTATCACTATAAAAGTATTCTATATATATTCTGTAACATGCTTTTTACTTACCTTCCATGTACTCAACAAATATTTATTGGGTGGCTACTAGGTGCCAGGCACTGTTCCAAATTACTGGGAATGCACTGGATAACTAACAGAAAAAAAATCAAAACCCCTGAGTTCATGGAGTTTACATAAGCAATCTATTCCCATAGTACAAATACATATATCCCCTGCTTTTCAATGACTGTGTAGCATCACACAGTATGGGTATGTCACAATGTATTAGCTATTCCTGTATTGATGGACATTTAGGTCTTTTCTAGTGTTCTGCTATGACAAAAAATATTACTATGAGCACCCTCATATGTGCCTTCTTGGGCACATGTGTGTATCTCTCTAGGATATATGCCAAGAGGCGAGACTGCTGAACGAATTCCCCTCCAAGGAGATTCCAGTACTTCAGGAGCAGGTACAAGAGTACTCACTTCTGTACCTCCTTGCCAAGGCTTGATATCATCTGAATTTTATGCATTTTGCCCATCTCATGAATGAAAGATGTTATCTTGCAGTTATTTAATGCCAGTCAAGTTTTTATAAAATGTTTATTTATTCACTGTTTTGTGTGAAATGCATAGAGTTAAATGGCTATGACCTATTGTTATTATTAACATTATTATTATTATTTGTCCAACCCATCTGGTGTTTATTGAATTGTGAGCTATTGCCCATGATGTGGCAGTCTGAGACACTCACTCACCCACACATCCTGCTCCGTTTCTTGGCTCCTCCTTGAGAAGAAAACTTGAGGCAGGACCCCTCCAAAATTACAGTGGATAACAGGGAGACATGGAGGATGCTTGAAGAGATGATGAAGTGGGGGGGAATATGAGGGTAGCAGGGCCAGTGTACAAAGCTTGATTCCTGAGACACACATACACACACATACACACACACACACACCCAGGCAAAGACCAGGAGTGTCCGTCTGTGCCTTTGCCCCTGTGGCTACAAGAACATCAGGGAAAGACCAGGCATCCAGGAGAAATTTCAGTCCTTCTTGTCGTGAAGCATTTGTCAAGAGGGCTGGGCCAAGGTCTCTGGACTCTGCCCTTGGGGAACTTAGCTCTGAAGGTGGCTTTGATAGCAGCCATCAGCTTCAGAAACTTGCTCTCCCTGTCCATGGAGCCATTGCTCCTTTTCTCGTAGTGAAGCAATGACCATAAACAGTACCATCACTTCAAAGAACCCAGTGGCCTGGAGAGTCCCCTCGCCACAGATGTCTGGGCATCTGGGAAACTCATTTTCTAACTTCTTCTTGAACTGAAAATACATGGACTTTTAGTCTCATGCACCATGATAAATGACTTGGATTGTAAGATGTGTGATTCAGGATGGCACCATTCCCTCCAGCATGTGATGCTAGGACCAGACCTCCACGTACCAGCTCTATGCGATCCTGGTCATTTTTATAAATTTACCACCTCAAACATTGATGGGGACAGATATAAGGACAGTACAGGCAAAACCTTGACATCAAGTGACCATATGAAATAAAGCAGCTCTCTTTGGTCTCCTCTGCCTTATTTGTGGATAGGTTTTATGATCTGAAAGCTCCCCTGTTACCCAGAGATAAACCTGCTTGGTGGTCTTCTCTGATCTTCCTCTGCATGGTCCTCTCTGTCTGAATCCTGGCTGCAATAATCTTCCCATTAAAGAATACATGTGTATTAACTTGGCAAAGTGAGAGGGAGGTTGGTAAGGAAGAGGAAACAACTCGTGCAAAGGTGCAGGGAACTACTGTGTTGGCCCGTAGGTTCTTCCCAGTGTTTGGTGATTGAATGGAGCCATTCACTGCGGCACTAAAGTCTAATGTAGAAATTGGAGAATGGAGGAGAAAGCAGGAACCCAATAACGGAGAGCCATTAGTATGGCATGCCAAAAGGTCTGGACTTGACCTTGTGGACAATGGCAACCATTCCATGTTTGTTAGCACCCGTCTATAAAACTGGGCCTTTGCATGAACATTTTCAAAAACAAAACAAAACAAAACAAAAACACCCTTCAGAGTGTTATCCTCCTGATGTTAAAATAACTGAATTAGGAACTACAGAATAGTTTGATGAACAGAGAAATTAGCATGGCTTTGAGGGAGTAGTCACATGAATTCCTTTGTTAAACATGTATTTATTGAGTGTTTACTACATGCGAGGTACTGTTTAGTTGCTGAAGATAACAACTGAACAAGAAAGATAAAGTTTCTATTCTTATGGCGCTCATATTCCAGCAGGAGGGACAGACAATAAACAAACAACCATGTGCTATGTCAGTTGGTAGGTGCTGTGAGAAAAGCTCAAGTAGGGAAAAGACATTTAGAATGATTGGAAGGAAGAGAGAGAGTAAGCAGTGCAGATGGAGGTGGAAACATTCAGGGTAGCAGGAATAACACCACATGCAAATGTCCTGAGGCCAGGCATGCTTGGCATGTTCAGGGAATAGATATTTATGGGGCACCTGCCCTGTACCAATTCTAAAGTGCTAGAGAAGAATTGTTAACAAGGGAGGCAAGATCACTGCTCTTATGGAGACATTCTTGTGATATACTGACTTTCATTAGTTTCTCTCTTACAGGGTGATGTTACATCTAAGTTAGGTATAGTAATTGAGCCATCTGTTTACGGCACCTCCTTCTTTCCAAACTCTGTTTGCCTTTTAAGATTCAGTTTAGTCCTCACCTCCAGGTGCCTGTTCTTAACACTAGACTGATTTTCTATCCCCCACCCCATCATTTGTGCCCATGAAATCCATGCCTGACTTTGTCATGACCTTTATTGTATTTACTATACTATTCTGTTCATTTATCTCTCTCTCCAATCAGTCTGTGAGCTCCTTGCCATGGTGGGGACCAGGTCTTTGGTGTTTTGATCCCCACTCTTACTGTCTGGTATGTCATGGGTGCTCCATTTAGATCTTTGCTGTAGAAATTTATAAATAATCTGAATGCATATCAGAGTTGTCTCCAGAGGCTAGGAGGGTCATTCCACATGATCCCTTCAAATAAACCCCAAGAAAATGTGGGAGCATTTGATGGAAGAGTGTCAGGCTGGGGGGCCTTCTTGGGGTGAGTGTCTGGTGCTCTCTCCTGTTCCAATATTGAGGAAGCAATAACAGGCTTCTTCACCCAAACCCTTACCCAAATTTTGAGTCTGGGTAAGCTGTCAATGACAAAGACCTTGATGTATAACCTTTTCCCTCCAGGTTTCCCCATGGATGGAATGGAAGGCCAGGCATGACCACTAATGTACATGGGTTGCATCTTCTCACCCTCTGGTCACAGAAGGCCTTTTACTGTGTCTTCTTTAGGAAGTGGCTATTTTATATTGTCTTGAGAGTTGGAAGGATCCTCAGTCCTGCAAGCAGTTGGTTGAGATTTTAATGGTTTTCCCAGCTGTGCTTATCTATCTCTATGAGCACGGCTGCTACAAGTTTTACTTGAAAGAAAGAAGAAAAAAAGAATAGACTTGCTCCAATGGAAGACTGGCTGTCCTCTGAGAGGTAATCAGGGTATGAGGTCTGTGTGGTTTTGATTTGTTCTCTTTAAAGGTGAAACCATCTCTTGCTTGCAGCAATGATTGCCATTTCTCCGGGTTTACCCCAAAGGGCCTGTGAGGTGCTTTTATTCCAGTTAACAGCCTAGTAATTGGAAGTGTTCAGAGTGCAAGGAACCAGTGACAAGAGAAAGGGATTAGCCATTGAGGGATAACTGGGAGTTGGGGACAGGAAGATGTGGGAAGGTTACTGAAAATATCTCAAAGGAGGATGTTTTTAAAGAAGCAGCTCCACTTTTGATGGTCTCAAAGCAAAGCTTAAATGACCATTGTAAATCATCTGGCTGTTGACCATAAGACGCTTGAGCTTCCAGTGGGTCTTTTCTTGTGTGTGGCTACATCAATAGGTTTTGATTCTGAATTTGTCTTAAATTATAAGGACTGTATAGGTAGTCCCTAATGGCAAATGAACTATGCTCCCCAAATTCAGTCTCAGGTTGGTTGGTGAGCTTAATCAACCCAGGTTTCTCCACCAAGGGCTATACTGTAGTGCTTAAAACATGCACCCTGGAGGAAGATTCCTGGATTTCAAACATTGCTTCTATCACCTAATGCTTGTGGATCTTGGAGAAAGTCATTTTGTCAGAAGTGTCAGTTTCTTCGTGGGTGAAATGGGAGTAATAGTAGCAATTCTTACCTTGCAGGGTTATTGTGAGAACACAGGGACCCAGGAGAAGTGCTTCCTGCCTGGTACTTAGGACAGTCTGTACAGGCCAATCACTGCCCCCATCTGCCACAGCTTTGTCAACTTCCCCCTGACTCCCTTTCTATCTGGGTGGCTACTGCACACAGGACCTTTGCATTCAGTGGAGTCATTTCTAGAATGTATCTTTCCCAAGAGAAAAGACCACTGAGAATCTTGTGATAAGTTTTAAAACTGCAAGCAACCTGGGTTGTCTTTCCATTTATCAAGAATCGTTAGCTTGATGTTTGATAAAAACCCCTGTGAGGATGCTCATGACCTTATACCTGGCTTGGCATGAGCCTTCCATAGACCCAGGTCTGGTTCTGTAGCAGCAGTTGCTGTTACTGAGGCATAGGATGCAGCAACTCTCAACAGTGACGTCCATTTAATCACCCATCTCCTTTATCAGGAGCCCAATAACTTCAAGGGGAGGTGGTGGTTTACTTTCCTTAGAAAGACCCATTATGGAAAAAGTCAGCTACCCAGGAGGGAGCTGTAATATGCATTCATGCACTGAAAAGCGTTTCTCACTACAGGAAACTGGGTAGCTTCTGAGCTCAAAGGCATATCCAGAATTTATTGGGAGTGAGGCTCTTTTCTCCTAACCATTTTTCCAATTTCTCATGCCCAAGACCATTTCTTTTCTTTCCCTCCAAAGAAACAGGCTAACAATGCCTATAAAATTATTGAACTTTGTTGTTTTAATTCATTTTCAGGAGTTATTGACCCAATAGAACTTAATGACACTTCAGAGTTGAGGCCCTTTGTGTAAATCCTTCATCCTTTGCAGATTAACAGCCAGATGGGATCTGGAAGGGCTCCAAAGTTCAAATGCTAAAATCTATACCACATTTTCAGCTAAAAGAAAGTTACTGTTCCTGCATACTAGCTTGATTTAAAAAAAAAACAAAACTGGAACAACAATAACAACAATAACAAAATTCAATTGCTGTCCCTTTTCTTTCTTAAAATTTTTTAAAAAACTAACAGATTCTGATTAATTGGATGAAAATCAGGAACACAAACTCATAGCTTTCTCTCAAATGTTCTTTGTTCTGATTTCAAATCTGATTTCGAATAACATCAGATTAATTAAGTATATGTAAAACAGCCATAAGCAACGGCCACTAAAAGTGGATTTTATTTTTACTTAATCCATGGAAAATAGGAAGCGATATATTCCTAGGTTCTGTATAAAAAGTCTTCCCTTTATTGCTGGATTCTGAAGTGAAATTTTAATTTGCATATTTTAGTACAGGATCCCGCCACACCTCCCCCAAAAGGGACAATGGTATGTGGCATTTGCTGTGAGATAACGAATGTCAGTGCCTAGGTCCTCTGAGACTGGGAGGCATTAGGAGGTGGGGGAAGCGGTGCAGCCCTACTGTGGGAGCCTGTTCCTTTGTAAAATGAATCCAAGCCCTCAGCCAAGCCTTGTCTGACACAGACAGCTTGGGCTGGCACTGTTATTACCCACTCAAGGCATCTGCCCATTTCTCAACCTTCAATGCAGAAGAGACAATCTCACCATCCCACGTACTATGTACCAGCCGAATGGATCCCAGTTTATCAGGAAAACTATAAATTGCAGAACACCAGACTGAAACTAAAGTAATAAGCCCTGTGATCTCTGTACCATACATTTTAGGCTGTTATTTAAGGTCTCCAAGGAGATTGGTGCCATAAAAGCCATTTCTCAGGAATTCTGCTGGCTATGGAAGCATGCTGCTGCAACTGCTCATGCTAATATATTACAACTTGTTTATCACACTCCCGAAGCAGCAGCAGCAGCATCAACAGCGTTACCAAGGGAGGGGAAATGATGCGCATACCCTCTCAGTAGGCAGCCAGATTTTTGTTTCCTGTTGTCTACATTACAAAGAAGTGTGGTGCTTTTTTCTTTCTTATCCTCAGCCCACTTTGTACCCCCTTCCCAGAAATAACTGGCCACCTCAAAGGACACTGAATAGGGCTTCTTTGAATCTTCATATCTCTTTTGGAGCTCTTACCCCTTTCAGTACAAAGATAACATGCAGCTGTCTGGAAACGACTGCAAAATGTTGGGGAATGGTATAAACTTGAGACCCATGGAGACCTGGATATAAGTACCACCAAGTATCCATATAACCTTGGGTGGGTTATTTAACTGCTTTGAGCCTTAGTTTCCTCCTCTGTGTTTTCATTTGTCTGTTTAAGGAACAACAATGTCTCTTGTGAGGATTGAATGAGATAGCAGATTAGAAAAGCTTATTACAGTGACCGGTGGATAGCAGGGACTTGAAAAATGTTAATTCCCTTCACCTAATTAGATTATGCAGGAATAAAATATAAGATATTGATTTGCTACTTTTATAAAAGAGTTGACTATGATAGAAACAAGGTCTTAGCACATTAATTCCAGCTCTTCCCCTAGTAGAGAAATCTTTAGTGCAATTGTAGAGTGCTGATGAAGATATATCCCTGTGTTAGTTTGCTAAGGCTACCATAACAAAGTATCACAGACTGGGTGGCTTAAACAACATAAATTTATTTTTTTACAGTTCTGGAGGCTAGGAGTCTGAGATCAAGGTGTCAGCAAGGTTGTTTCTTCTGTGGCCTCTCTCCTTGGCTTTAGGTAACTGTCTTCTCCTTCTGCGTGTGTTGATGTCCTAATATCTTCTTATAAGGGCATCAGCATATTGGGTCATAGCCCATCCTAATGACTGCATTTAACTTTAATTACCTCTTTAGAGACCCCATCTCCAAGTACAGTCACATTCTAAGGTAGTGGGGGTTAGGACTTCAATGATGAATTTTGGGGAGACACAAGCCAGCCTATAACACCTCCCTACCTGACACCCTTGTTTCAGCAACAGAGAGGGATAAGAAGAGCCTGATTCCACTCAAGGAGCTGCTGTGTGCTCATTATAATCTTTTAAAAGATGAAGTGAATTTGGAAACTCACCCATTATATTGCTGAACACATGAAATAATTCTAGAGGACAAAGAAATTGCAATAAAAATATTATTATCTGATGATGTCCTCTGCCTAATTGGCTACCCAGTGAAGAATTAAAGAAAAAATGTCAAGCCTTCCTAGTAATGGATTAGTAGTCTGACGACTGTGAAATCCTTTAGGTTGCTGAGAAGTCATTTCCCAGCTTAATAGAGCTGGTAGTTATCTAGTGCACTGTCATGGTTGGTTTGGCCCGTGATGGATAATGGCTGGATCCCAGGGTTGGACAGCTGTGCTGGGAACAGGCTCTGTACATCAGTATTGGGACTTGCTTTTCAGCTCTAGAGACTAAGGCTTGGGAGCCCAGAGTGGCCTCTTATCTCTGTGTGGCCAGCATAGCAAGCCAAGGCAAGGAAGAACCCAGCAGCTGTGCCATGGGGGCTGGCTCTGGGGAGGTCTGTGAGTTTACACTTGTTGCTGTAACAAATGACCACACACTTGGTGGCTTTAAACATTTGTTATCTTACATTTCTAGCAATCTGAAGTCTTAAATCAGTCCCATGGGGCTGAAGTCAAATTGTCAGAAGGGCTAGTTCCTTTTGGAGGTTCTAGGGAAGAAATCTGTTTCCTTGCTTTTTCTAGCTTCTGTGGGCCACCTGCATTCCTGGGCTAGTGGCCCCTTCTTCCATCTTCAAATCCAGCAGCATAGCATCTTCCTCTTTCTGATTCTATGACCTTTGCTTCAATCCTCACATCTTCTCTCTCACTTTGATTCTCTTGCTTCCCACTTTTACTTATAAGGACCATGTGACAACATTGGGCCCACTTGGATAATCTCATGGCAAAATTCTTGACTTAATCACACCTGTAAAGTCCTTTTTGCTATGTAAGGTAACACAGTCACAGGTCCTGGGGACTGGGATATGACCTCTTTCGAGGAGCCATTATTCTACCCATCACAGGAGAGAGGCCTGGCTGGTGGTCTCTAGGGCCAGGATACAGCAGGTAGTCAACAGCTCAAATTCAAATCCAAGGGTTCTTAACCTGGCTTGGAGGTGGGGAGATGAGATGGGTGGGCATATATGTGTCTGTATGTGTGTGTGTATGTGTGTGTGTGAGTATATGTGTGCACTTGTGCATGTGTTCACAGGTTGTACAAAGATGGGATTCAGAAGGCCCATGAACTGCCCCCCTATTTATTTATTTATTCATTCATTCCTATAACAATGCTCCTTTCTTTAAATTAGAAAACATCTCTCTATTTCTACTAGGTGAAAACCTATACCTGTGCCTCAGAAAAGAAAAGAAAGAGAAAGAGCCAAAGAAAGAGCAGCTGGGCCCCCTAGATCTCAGAGTCCCCCAGAAGGCTGTGAGCCAGGGTCTTTGTTCATTATCACAAGTTCTAGGTCTTTCTTGTTTGTTTCCTTTTGTTCTGGCTAACTTTTATTGAATACTTGCCATGAGGAGATAGAGCGCTGCATGCTTTATCTGTTATTTATCTTATAATCCTTGCTGTATTTGTTAGCACAAGGCCTCCTGCTGAAACAAATCGCAACATTTCAGTGGTTCAAACCCATAGAGGCTTATTTCTTATTCACATGACCCTCTGGTGCCAAGCCCTGATCTCAGAGTGGCTTTTCTCCCAGGATGGTCTGCCACCCAGGTCTTGTCCCTAGGGCTGCTCCACCATCCTCTAGGAGCCCAGATGACCCCAGACTTCTCTGCATGCAGCCTGTGGGTTGGGGAAAAGCAAGTAGAGGAGGTTTACCTGCTCCTCAAAAATCCCAGCCAGAAGCAGCATGCATCATTTCTGCTCACATTTTATTGTCCAAAATGTGGCTACACCTTAGCACAGGGGGAGCTGGGGAATGCAGGGCCTGGCAGGGCAGTTTCCTCCCAGTAACAATTCATATTGTGTGAGTTTTGGGGGAGCGTGAGTTTTGGGCGGACATTTGCCATCTCGTCCCATCTCCTAAGTGACTCTATTTGGTAAAATTATCTCTATCTATTGAAGAGCAAATCAAGACTCAGAACATTCTGATGATGTGACCTGATAAGTAAGTGGCATAATCAGAATTCCTGCACAGGCCTGTATGAACTCTTTCTGACTGCAAATCCCATGTTTATAACCAGGGCCTCATGCTAGCACTTGTCCTGATCTTCTTCAGGATACCTGATAGGGTCAGCCATGCCCCCAAACCACAGGCTGTCAGTCTGCACACCCTGTCCTGGGAGGCAGCCCGGCAGCAGTTCCTTGCTGTTCTTTCTTTCCTGCCTTCTGTCCTCTTATTCAACTCCCAGGCCCTGTTGCTGTTGCCAAGACCAGCGATCCAGATGTTTTCTTATCTCCCATCTCCCTCAGTCAACAGCATTGATTCACGATGGTCTGGTTTCTCAAACTTGTTCCAAAAATGTTCACGGACATGTAGCTTCAAACATCAGTCATTTTTTAATTCTTCCCTGTTCCCCATTTATCCACATGCTGACATTTATACTGTGCTTATTCTATGCCGGGCACTGTGCAATCTACTTGGTAGAAATATGACCCAGGACTTGGCCTTAATGACTTCATGTTGCCAATTTCAGAAACCAGTAGTGCTAGCATTTATCCTTCTCTCCCTGTTTCCACAATTTAGTGTTCCAGATCATGCCCTTATCCCTCCTACAGCACTCAGTAATTTCCTTGATGGCCTGCTACCATGTCTCTCTTTAGTTTAATTTCTTCCATATATTATTGCCAAGTTAGTCTTTGTAAAGCAGAATCCTGATTACATCAATTTCCAGCTCTAAACCTCTGGCTCCCTATTGATTGTAGAATAAGGTTCTAAACTCTCTAGTGTGACATACAAAACTTTCATGATCTGGTTCCACTCTATCTTTCTAGTTTTATATCTCATTTCTCTCTTTCATGCTTCCTATCCTGACTGTGAATTGCTTATGAATCTCTACATACACTCCTTCTTTACCTCTCATCTGCATATGTATGCCACACATATCCTATTCTTTCTCACCTCAAAGTCTTTGATCCAGCATAATTTCTAGCATGAATGAATCTGTTCATGTTCAATAAATATGTGGTAAATGAATGGCTAGGTTCCAGCCCAGAATACTCTTCCTGCTCCTTGGTATGTCTTTGTACCCTTTTCATGGCAATAATTCACCATACATTATATTTATTTAATATATACATTTTATCTCTCTTACTAGATGGTGCTCAGGGCTGTATGTGATTTGCCTTTATCTATTACACACCAAACCATCCTTTACCTGCTCAGTAGTTGAACACAATGCCCTATACATAGTAGGTCCTCAAAAATATGTGTGCGTATTTGCATGTGTGAGTATGAATATTGAATGGTTAGACCTTGCTAGAATGTTTTGAGGATTATAGAGTCTAAGGGAACCAAGCACAGCTCTTGGCACACAGTAGGATCTCATCTGGAAACATGTCATGCTAAGGTGTTAATGACTGCTAAGTATGACAAGACATTTCTAAAGGGACATTTAATAAGGAACCTAAAGGAACGAGTCTCTAATTTTAGAATTTTAGGATTTCTGGACCAAGTTGGAAAAGTGTATGTGGTCAGGGTTCCTCTGATCATTCCACATGGGCAGTGAGATTCTCAGCATGGGGGCAGCCTGTCTAGCCCTCTGGAAGCAATCCATGCCTGTTGGAATTAATACTGGAGAGTGCGTTGCCCTGGCTACTGGTAGATCCTGGAGTACTGGGGTGGGGGTGACTGGGTTCTCCATCATTCATCACAGGTTTGGACAGAATACTGGTTGAATGCATCAGTAAAGGCATCAGAGCTGGGGATGTGAATGAGAACTCTAGTGCAGGGCTCTTTGCAATAGCCACCTCTCTGGGTGCTTCTTTGCAAAAAGGTGGGGAAGATGGAGGAATATGAAGCTTCACTCTTGCTTCATTTAGTGAGCAGACAGCTCTCTAACTGTTGCCTTCTGATAACTGCAAGTGTTACTGTCCTCTTCATTTGGTGCCAGTCTTTGGGAGCATAGACACAGGCTTGGGGTTGTGTCTTTATTAGAGACATTAGCCACCAAGGGAGCCTGCTCAGGGTTTCACATGGTTTGCTGCTGTGCAGGAGGCCAGTAAAGTCACCAGGCTCCACATGATTTAATTAGAGACAAGATTTCAAGCTTTGTTTGTGTTCCCAGGATTTGGCATGATGGTACAGCTGGGACTGTGGAATCTCGGCTTCCTCTGTTTAGGTAATTGGTACAGCAGGGAGGGCTTTATTGGACCAACCGTACATTTTCTTCACTGAAGGTTTCCAATACTCAAAATACATTTCACTGACTTTAAATGAGTTGCTGGATATAATCCAGCCAAGGAAGGCGCATATCTTGAAAACTCTGTTGCTTCAATTCTTCTGTAAGACTTGAGGAATGGCAGAATTTGCAACCTAGGATATCCAACTCTTACATTAGAGATATAAAGATAACTCTTTTTTTGTCAGTCTTCTCTGCAGCTTATTTCCTGTGTACATTGCAGAATGTTGTCAGTCCAAACAAAAAGCATGACAAAAGAATTTATCATAGCTCACCATTGTGTTTCTCTTTCTATATTCTGATATAACTCATTCTTACTGCTGCTAATACTTTTGCCTTGCTCTTGGCTATTCCATTTCCAGATGGCCCAGTATTGTTCCAAGTGGAGATCACATACAAGGTGTCATCAATCCTTTCTGCACCCATGCAGACAGCACTAATTGATCACAGCACACCTCAATGAGCTGGGTCTTCTATGTGGAGTTCTGCTCAGGAGTGCCCCAGGCAGCCACCAATGATCAGTGAAAGTGAGCATCTGAGCTAAAATCTATTTTGCCAATCTAGCAGTTTCTATTGACTCCTAGAAATGAAAAATGAGGATTTAGCTCACTTACCCTATTCCTTCTCCTACTCTTCTCTCAAATCTTTGTTTTTCTGCTGATCATCTTTGAAACTTTAAATAATATGATTTAATTCCCTTTTTTTTGTTCGATCAAGTTTTAGCAGTATTTCTTGATTTTCCACTTTATAAGAAGAGAATATTAACTTTCTTATAGTTTCTTTAATCTCTCCTTTATGATTCTACTCTTCTTCTCCCATGATTTTTATATTTTCATGTTATTAACATTTACTTCCCTTCTATATATAGTGTGTCCTTATGACTCTCGCTCGATAAGACAGTCTACCCCCACCAGTCTATCCACTTTACCCTGCTTTATTTTTCATTATAACATTTTCAACTGGTGAAAACATTTATTCCTTAATTACCTGCCCCCAACTAGAATTTAAATTTCATGAAGGGAAAGAATTTGTGTGTGTATAGATTTTTTAGTGCTATATTCCTAACACCTAGAGTACTGCTGGTATAGTAAGTGAGATACTTAATAAGTAACTGCTTAAGTGATAAATAAATTCTAATCATGCTCCTGATCCCAGCTAGCTCTTATTGGCAGGACCAGCCCTTTGTGCATGAGGAAATATTTGATCCTGTGAAGTTAAAGGACCATCTTACCTTTCAGTTCACTAGAGTATTGAGAACTTCCATGGAAGGCATCCTCCAAACTAGAATCCAAGTAAAAGAAATTTCTTTTACTTATTATCTAGCTTTAATCTTATATGCCTCAATAAGGCATATTGGCCTCTTGAGAAAGTAGAGCCCAGAACAGGCAGATTTTGGTGGGAAGGAGGAAAAGAAGGGAAAGGTTCAGAACATGAGGTCGTTTAGGGAGGTCAAAATTTGGGAGATGTGGAATTATGCACCTGAGAATATAATTTGAAGAGAAAAAATAGAAAAGCAAACTGACCTGCTTAAAATATTTCCCATTAAACCGGCTAGTGATGTGCTGAGAGACTGGCCTTTGAGACAGACTGGCCTGGGTTCTGGTTCTTTTCTGCTGCTTCTTGGCTGTGTGGTATTGGATGAGTTACTCCACCTCTCTGAAAGTGAATTAGTGCTATTCATAAAGATGAACCTCTGTTGAATAACATCTGCATATGGTTGCTTGATGACTCAGACACAAAATAAAAAGAGTCTCTTAATGTGCAGGGGAAAACAAGGAAGCAAGGCTGTACTTGTTCAGTAATAAATAATGAGGGGTTTAAATAACAAAAGCACTTCATTATCTCACATGACAAGTCTGGCACTAGGTCATTTCAGGGTTCAGTAGCTCAACGATGTTAGTGAGCAAGGTCAGAGTCTGTTTTGGTTCTTTTCCTCAAGATTTAAGATGGCTGCAGCAGCTTGAAGGATCTATCCTTATATGATAGAAAGGATGGAGATTGGAAAAGGGTTTTCTCCTCACATTCCTCTTTATTTCATCAAGGAAGAAATTCCTTCCCAGAAGTCTCTCGCAGCTTTAGCCTGTGTTTAGCTCCAAGGGGTTGTGGGAAATTAGTATATGTCATTTCATGTCTCCATCACAGGAGCAGACTCCACCTGTAGAAAGCAAAGGATAGAACTGGCTGATGATAAGACAGCTAAATAATATTTACCTCAGAGATCAAGCAACTAACGGAATGCTTTGTTAGAGAGGTTATTTTCATTCATCTTCAACATGTAGCGTCGACAAGGCGTAGTAGACAACACTAGAACATCATTATGTAATCTGAAGAGTAAACTTTTCATCCAGGTTACTGAGTAAGAGTTACCATTTCCTACTATATACTAGACACTTCACAAACATATTTACATTTGTCCAACAACATCTCATAAAGAAGGTAGCATTATTCTCTCATTATAGAGATCTAGAAATGCATAGGAAGTTGCCCAAGGTCCTTGCCTTAGTTTATTTTGTGTTGCTACAACAGAATATCTGAATCTGGGTAGTTTATAAAGAAAAGAGGTTTATTTAGGTCACAGTTCTACAGGCTGGGAAGTTCAAGGGCATGGGCTTTCATGCTTGTCATAACATGGCAGAGAAGGACGCATGTGAAGTGGCAAAATACAAGGGGCATCCTGGCTTTATAACAAGCTACTCTCTTGGGAACTAATTTATTCCCAGAGGAACTAATCCAGTCTCCCCAGAGTGAGAACTCTCACTACCTTGATAATGGAACTAAGCCATTCACAAGGGATATGCCTCCATTACCCAAACACCTCCCACTAGTAGGACCCACCTCCCAACACTGCCACAGTGTGGATCAAATTTTAACATGAATTTTGGTGGGGACAAGCCATATCTAAACCATAGCAGTCTCCTAGCTAGTAAGTGACCCAGCTTGGAATTGAAGCTAGATTTTTCTGACTTCTGTGTTTATACTGTTACCCCCTTCCCATTCTTTCCCAACTGTCCACCTGCCCCAGGCAGGAAAGATGATATTCCTCTCAGAGGCAATAAGATGGCCAAATGACTGCCTCTGAGGTCCTTTCCAACAGTTATGTATGACGTGAGCTTTCTTTAATGGCTTTAAAGATCTTCTAGTTATTTTTTTTTATCCCATTGGTCTAAAACCATTTTTATAAAGAAGTGTGCTTACATATGATTCAGTGGTTCTGAATACTTTTTTCCTTCCATGTTTAATTTTTCTCTCTGACTGCTTCACTCTTGTTTGTAGCTCCTGTGGCTGGATAAAGCCAAGGCAATTCTTTGGATGTCAATCATTTTGAAGGACGACTTTCTTGCATGACTTGGTAAGATCTGAAAGGAGGATAACCACAATGGTGAGGCATCCCCAGGCAGCTGGCAGTCTTGAACACCCAAATGTAATTGCTCTATTTTATTCACCACAGCCTGCCTGCTGTGTTCATCAGACTGCCCAGTGGAACAGAAGGTAATCAGGGCCGCAACCATCTCAGAAATTCAGGCAGGCACAACCAAAGTTAAAAATATGTAAAAAAAAAAAAAAAAATACTTGGATTTGATTTGCTCTCATAGTACCCAATTTCTGGATAAGAACAAGAGGAAACAGTGCAAAACTGGGGCACACTAAAAGTCATCTTTGCTCAAGAAAATGCAGGAAGAGCTGTGAACATTTAATAACTTCAGTATCTAACCGCTCATAGTAAGTGCTTGCTTAATGCATAGACAAGACAGGGAGATTCAGAGAGCGGGCAACTCAAGACATTTCCATTTTATTTAAAAAACTGTTTGATCTATGTTGAAATTTAGGATTCTGCTTTTGACTTTGCTAGATAAAGTTGGAGTAGAAATGAATTATTCATATGAAATATTGCCTCAATAACACTGCATCAAATAAACATAATGAAAAGCTGCCCATGTTATATAAGGGAAGCTAAGTCACAACTCTTTTGAATTGCAAAGTTAAGCACTCGGGGCTAGACTCTTCTCCAACATTATTCTATGGAAGAATCCACTTAGGAGGATGTAATGCTCAGATCCTTTTTATTTCTGGTCAGACATGCATTTGTGGTTTATGGGTTTAAACTACAGTTGTAACCATGATGTTATTAAATCTCACAGTCCTCATCCTGATTCCATCCAAGTCATTGGAGGCCAGAGAGCAATTTCTGTGACAGTGTATCCAATACCATTGCAGAATTTCAAGTGAACCATAGAAACATGGTAACCAGTATTCTTTCTCCACCCATGAATTGTGCACATAAGGATGTTTTCAACAACACCAACACAACACATATCCCTGGCTTTGAGGGAAAATTGAAAGACAAATAGCACCCACAGTTATCAGCAATGTTCCTTTTTTTTCCTTACAATGCTTTGGCTAATAGATTAAAAGAGAGGGAAAGGTAAACTAAACCTAAATAAACAGTGCATGTCAGGGGAATTGAGCTCTGCTGAAATTCAATAGATAACACTTGAATTCTTGCTGACAATTCAACTTTAAAGATTTGTAGTTCAATAAGATATAGGAAGTAGCTGAGTCAGCTCTGGGCAAGACGGTGAGGGAGAGTTTGACTTCAGCTTTGCCCTTGTCCCTGTCCTCTATCCTTTGGACACTTGAGATCTTACAGCAGCAGGCCCATTACACTGAAGTGGATGCTCAGTGGTTCCTAATCACTGCCTCAGGATCACTAAAGGGCTTTGTAAAATTGCATTCCTGGATCTCAGTCTGGACCCGAATTGGAGTCTTGACAGTTGAAGAGCTCCCTATGCTTCCTAAGGAACTCTGACACTCAGCTGGCTCTGGAAACCATGGGTGAAGTGAGGGAGTTGAGAGCACAAACTCTGCAGCTGGCCTACAAGGCAATGTGGGCAAAGTCATTGTTTATGGGCTACATGTTTGTGTCCCCCCAAATTCACATATTGAAGCCCTAACCCCTAATGTAATGACATTAGAGGGTGAGGCCTTTAGGAAGTAATTAAGTTTAGATTAGATCATGATGATGGGGCCCTCATATGGCCCTCATGTGTCCTTATAAGAAGAAGAGTCATGACAACCCTCCCTCTCTCCATGTGAAGGCACCAGGAAAGGCCATGTGAGCTCACAGGTAGAAGGCGGTTACATACAAGGCAGGACATGAGCCCTCACCAGGCACTGAATCTGTAGGCACCTTGCTCTTGGACTTCCTGGCCTCCAGAATGGTGAGAAATAAATGTCTGTTATTTAAGCCACCCAGTTTTTGGTAGTTTGTTATGGCATCCTGAGCTAAGACAGTAGTTAACTGCTCTGCCTCAGTTTCTGTATCTGTGAAATGGTACTAGCAGTGCCTGACTTAAGATGGTTGTGAGAATTCAGCGAGGTATTTACACAGCCAGTTGAGCCCAGCATGTCAGCTGTGTCATGACTTCAAGAGGAAGGAGCATGGAATGAAACCTGGAGCATCTATATGTGACAGAGACCTGGTGGTTCAAGTTTGAGACTAGTTTTCTTCATTTATAAAATGAGAATGATGATACCTGCTGATTGTGTCTCAAAAAATTGTTGCAAGAAGTGTATGAGACAGTACCAGTGATTCAAATTACACTTTATTTTTGTTAAAAATCAATGAAATAAAAGGGGAGGCTGCAGTTTTGATATCCAAAGGCCCACTGCCATAGCCAGTTAGCCAAAACTTAAGTCATCTTGATATCCCTAAAATAATGGCTTTAATTTTAAGCAAAACACAAAACCTAAGCTTTTCGTCTGTGTCAGCATACTTCAGTGAAATTAAGCCAATCACCTATAGATGAATCAACTTAAATAGTTCTGTTTACCTTAAAAAGAACATGAAAGTATATCAGCTCATCACAAAAAGGTCAAAATACTTTCTCTGTTATGATTTATAGGGTGTGCTGTAACTATTGTAAGCCGAGCTTCTTGTCATTTTTGGTTTGACATCTCTGAATTCTTGAACTGTTCATTTGTATGCACAATAAAGTTTTAAAAATTTTAACTTGATCTGATTTTATTTTGGACATATTAAATAAGTAAATATATAACAAAATAATATAACAATGTTAACATTTTTATAATATAAATTATGATATATATAGAAAACAATATATAAATATATAAATAAAATAATAATAATGATAGATGTAATTTATTGAGTACAGATCATATAAAAGGCACTGTATTTGATATTTTTAGTTCATGATACTGCTTCTCAAGAGGAAACCTCTACTGTTTGTTGAGGGCTCTTATTGGCTGGGCATCATGTGAGGTGCTCTCTAGCACTAAAAACAAACACTTGTAAAGCACTTACAACGAGGCAGGCACAGTTCCAAGGGCTTTGCATATGTGAATTGCTTTAGTCATCACAACTACTAAAAAGTCCTTGCTGTTGTTAACATTTTACACATGAGAAAAGTGAGGCCCAGAAAGGTTAAGTAACATGCCCAATGTCACACTGTATGTGCTGGAACTGTTGTTGGAACCTAGACATTCTGGCTCTGGAATCCGTTCTAAACCACCATTCTAAACTGTATTTATGAATATGAAAATTTTTAATAATATAATGCTTCATAAATATTTGTCACATAAATCTCTAAATCTTTGTATCTTCTGGGGACAGCATCATCAGACCTAGAGAGAGAATTGCCTGATATCCCTTTCTTACTTTTCTTAGCAGATCCTGTTTAGAACACTGTCCACACTATCCTTAGCTCTGGGTGATGTTTCAAATGGCATATGACATTTCTTCTTCCCTCCCCACCCTCTTCCTTTCCTTGCCTTCCTTTCCTCCTCCTTCCTTTATTACCCTCTCCCTCCATTTCCATTCAAAAGTATTTATTAAATCCATGCTATGTGTCAAGCAACATGCTAAGCTCTGAGAGTTCAGCAGTAAACAAGATGACATGGGCTTTGCCCTCAGAGGGCTAATGTTCTAGTGGGGAAAAGAGGCAATATGATAAATAATCATCAAATATATGCAGTGAGCATGGGGAAATAGAGAGTGTGCCACGGGAGTGCAGGAATGGGCATCCTAAGGTTCAAGGAAGATGTCCTTGAGGAATTGCTATCTATGCCAAGACTTGGAGCACTGGCCAGCCAGGTGGTGGACTTGTGGGTGAAGCCTTAGGAGACACTGTTTCAGGTATAGGCATAAGCATGGACAAAGGCCTACAGGCAAGATAGAGGGTGGCTTGCTGTAGAAATTGAAAGACATTTTCTATGCCTAGGATTCGCATTTCCAAAGGGGAAATTGGAGAGAGAGGAGAAGGGAGAAATTAAGGTGAGATCAGATTATAAAGAGTTAATGGTAGAGATGAAAAAGGGTTTGAACTTCATGCCTAGAGCCATAGGGGGAGGTATTGAGGGATCTCAACAGGGGTGTGGGACGGTGAGGTTCATATTTTAGAAAGATCACTCTGGTGACAGTCTATCATGGTAATTGGAAGGGAACAAGGATAGAGGCAGAAAGAGAAAGGCATGAGGAAGATCTTGTGGCCACCAGATGACACATGTAGCAGAGGCGTGGACCAGGGCGGGGCTATGGGATATCTACCAGACGAGATATTTCCGAGTTGCAGTCAGTAGGACTCAGCAACTGACTGCATGTGAGGGGTGACTGGGCTGCCTCAGGGAACTCTCTTTAGGAGGAAACATTAAAGGGATCGAGTATCTTTAGTCTGGAGAGGTAGAGTGAAGAGAAAGCATGAGAGGGATTTTTAAATATTTAGTACAGTACAGTTTTTACAATGTTTTGATTAATTTTATTTCTGCCTCTGAAAGGGTGGCCAGCTAAGAGTGCACCTATTAAAATATCATGTTGACACAACAACATGGGCCTTGTAAAGGTGTTCTATAAATACACGCCTTGCATTATGGATTTGGGAGAGGCCCTGTTGTTCTCCATGATAACCACAGGGTGAGGAGGATGAGTTGAGGCCACTAAAGGAAAGGGCAGCTGAGCTCTAGCCATCTGATGCCTCTGTTGGGCACAGAGAGGTGCAGAGGATGTGCTTCTAGAACTGAACAGAAGTGGCTACAGAGGGTAGGGTTAAAGTTACAGGAGACAGATGGCAAAAGACCTGAAGAACTTTCTGACAGTTGTCTGGCAGTTGTTTCAATGAGGTGAGCTCCTCACCCCTGGATATGTTGAAGCAGATCTGGCCACACATCTGTCATGCAGGGGCTTCTTGTTGACAGCCCTCAACCTGTGATCTCTATGGCCCCTTACGACTGTCTTCAACAGTTCAGGACTGTCCTACAACAGTCCATAAATAGTTCTAAGGAATTCCATTCCTTACTTCCCAGGAGAAGAGTCCATCTCTCACTCATGTCTGTACTGTCTCAAGCCAGTGTAAGGAACATGAGATTATTATTACAGGAGCTTTAGGTCTTTCCAAGTATTATTGGTTCTGTCATTCCAGAATTTGCCATCTTATAGCTGTATTACACTATGGTCTCTAGATATTATCTTTGTTTCTGTAAATAAAACTGGAATGAGAATTCACATCTTTTCAAGAGAAAGCTACCTCACTTGGTTCTCTCTCAGATAAGTTTATTTTATAATTCAATGCATGATTTCAATTTGGGGAAAAAAGAGAAAATTCCAGAGGAAAATATTATGTCAATTTTGCCTCTAGCTTGACTACCTAATAGAGGCAGAGAATCAATCTGATGTTAGGGCTCAAAGTGAGCATGAGTTATACGTGTTGTTTACAATTCCTTTTGAGAGCACTTACGTGCTCTTTATAATAAGAACAAATGGCTACTAAGGACCCTCCTAAAGCTGTCAAATTCATTTTACTTATGTCCAAGTTTTTACTTAGGTTTGCTAAGTAAATAGAAGCCTATTGCCCTGTGAGCTACCTCCCTTCTTCAGGGTTATGCTTTTAAAAGCATTCTCAACAGGAAATAAGTTTCATTAGTATTTGGAAAATAAATTAGTGAGGTGACAGATTCTGTGATTTGATGGAAGCTCAATTATAATTGTATAACATAATATAGCAAGTGCAGATGAAATCCTATTAAGGTCTGGAAATCCAATATCTCATCTCTATGACTTTTAATTGATTTTTATACATATTGTCATTGCAGTCAAATATTTGAGCAGATTCCAGTACACATAAACAAATGTAAGCACATTAACTCTGTTAATAATTTTAACAACTAATCTGTATTTCCCATTAGACCGTCTCGAGCTCTGCCTTGGCATAATTAAAGATAGCATCAGTGATAAGCCTAATGCGTTATTTAAAGTATGCATGTGCTGAAGTCTTGCTTTTATCATTAACTACATCATGATGTAAGCTGTGCAGCCATCATTAAAAAATTAGACCTTCTCTTTCTCTCTGAAGCAAATTTGATGGTGGCAGGGAGAGGGAGGCACCATGGGATGATGTAGAAACCCATGATGAAGAGTAGAAAGTCTGAGGTCTAGTCTTGACAGCCACATGAGATCTTTTACCTTTCTGATCCTATTTCATCATCTAAAGTAGTGCTAACATTCTGATTTCTGTAAGGCAGATACTAACTCCCTACTTTGCTAATAACTGATGGTTGGATATAAAAACTGTTGCCTTTATGTTCATTTTTGCTCAAGTTTCATACAACTGGATAATGTAAGCTCAGATATGCATGGCAAGGAAGTGGTCAGGGAATGTGTTTCTCCTGCTCATTGTTACATCTGCAACGTAAGTCCAGTGCCTGGTGTGTGCTTTAAATAATATTTGTTGAATGAATGAGTGAATGAATTCTAGTCATTCTGCCTTCCATGGACATAGATTAAAGAGATTGGCTGGGCTTCCCATTCAGTATCCCTTGCGATATTATTTTTAGGCTAGATTAAAACATTGTTAAGTTACTTCTGATAAAGTACATCTTCAATAATATGACACCAAATGCCTCTTCCCATCTGTAATGAAATGGAGGTGAATCAGAACAAAACACTGCCTCCAGGACTGCCCCCCAATACTTGCCTATTAAACAGAGCATGGTATGGTGATGCTCCCCTGAGTCAAAAGCAGTCAGAGACTTAATTTTTTGGTTTCCAGCTCACTATTTGCATGTCATACAGATATGACATTTGAGAATGTTCTTTGAGTACTCAGAGAACATTAAAGTCTAAACCATGCTGTAAATAAAAACAACTTTTAATACCAGCTATGACTAATCCAGTGCTTTTGTTCATTAGGTAGAGCAAACATTCTGATTTACAATCAGATATTTAAAATTACCATGAAAGCCTGAGAAAAATCCTTCCTGGCATGAGATCTTATCTTGGCAGGCATACAGAACAGATAAGATTCATTCCTTGATAGACAATCTCCTTGCATAGGTGATCTCAGTAAACAGTCTTTTTGGAGTGACTCTTAACAAATGGGTGGCTTATGCTGGGGTTTATCTGTTAAGTTCATCACTTTCTGAAATCATATTTGCCTATATTAGCATATTGGTTTAGTTTCATTTCACTGATTCTTTACTTCTTTTGATGGGGGATGCTCTGTCTGCGCCTCTTTTCATCTGTTTGCTTTTGAAACGGAGAGCCCTTTTCTTCTTTAGACTTCCTTTGAAAATAAATAGAATTTCCTGTATGTTAAAAAAAATATTAGAGTTCTAATAGCATGCCTTCATTAAGGGCAAGAGGCCCACAGAAAATTATTAATGCTCTTCCTATTGCATTCAAAGCACCTAGGAAAAAGATAGGAGGAAGGTGCTTGAGAGTATTAGGGATTCCTCAAGTGAATGAAATGAACTTGAAGGTGACATCAACCTCTCTTGGATTCATGACCTTTTGCTTGGTTTTTCTTGTTTGCACAAGCAAAGGCTTTTGACATATTCCCCAAGACCCTTAATTCCTCTATATTTGGCACATTACTAACAACATAAAAAAGAGAGAAAGAGAGAAGCTCTCATTTTATCTTTGAGCTGTTTAAATATTTATGTTCTAATTTGTTATTGACTTCATGTAAAGTTTTATCAAAATATAGATGGAAAAGTTTAAAGATTGCTCCTGGGAGAGCGCTTAATCCATTTAAAAATAAATTTCTAATGGCCAGATTTTCTGGGCTTAAAACATGAATCTATGAAGGAAAAGCAAAACCAAACAGGCCCAGTGTAGATGTTGACATTTGTAGACAAGGATAAAGGCAACTTGGTAATGAAAATGCTAATCAAATATCTTTGTGAATGTTCATTGTGCTTTCCATTTTTAAAAATGTTTGATGGAAGCCTTTACTCAATTTCTATTTTAATTACTTTTAATTTGCAAAAAAAAAAAAAAAAGAAGTGTAATTAAAAACACTCCAGAGTAAACATTGGGGTTGGGTCTTTGTTGCATCTTGCCTCTCATTTCAATCTCACTCTTACATACTCATGCTTTCTTAGACGTTGAATATGTTAATTCTTTCAGAAATAGCTACATGTTAAATACAGGGAGTGGGCAATATGTATGGCAAAGGACTGAATGTCCAATGGTGAATTTTCAGAGCCCAAAAGGAAAGATAAATTTAAGCAGATCATGTATATACATATTCTTTCAAATCCAGCCATATGGGAACCGTTTCCTTGACTGGTGCTTGAAGATGTATATAATATCCCTGTTATGCACTTCCTGTCACTGCTACCTTTATAACATAACTAATGTCCTCTTATCTGAGGACCTTGCTGACTTTATGTTTTTGACTGGAGTTCTTACAGCAATCAGTTATTAATACATTCTGCAAACAAGAGGAGGTTTATCTCACTGAGGAGATTCTTGAATAACTGCTTCAAATTTCTAACCCACTGGGATTTATTTTATAGTAAAAAAGTAGTATATATTTTAATTATTTTATAAAGACTAGTATTTAACTGCTTTGTGTATTTTGATTTCTAGGGGTTTTTCTTATTTCTTTAGATCAGAGTTTCCTGTATTTTAGGCCTTAGATCAGGCCTAATTTATAGAAAAATTTTTATGGGAAATCAAACATAAATTTGAAAGAAAGAAAGAAAGAAAGAAAGGAAGAAGAAATGAAGGAAACAAAGAAGGAAAGCAAGCTCTGTGTACCCCCAGATTTTTGTCTTCTTGAGGAATGGACAAGGTCCCAGCTAAAGGGGCAAAGGCAGAAAACAAACATTTATGACTTCCTCACAGCAACTGTGCTCACTCCATGTCCACCACAGCTGGCTCAGAGCTTCTGCTTCAGGAAAAGACAGGCATGGCCCCTGGCCTTAAAGGTGTCCTACCTTCTGACACATTTCTTTCTACAGGTTATGACTTCCTAAGCTCAGGATTATACAAATGACAGGATTTTTGACAAAGAACACCAGATGGCTTCAAGCTTGGGGGTATAGGTGAGCAGAGCTTCTGGAGTCCCCCACCTCCCTTGTGAGTGATTTAATGGTGTGGCATTTATGACTCTACGTGCCTGTTAAGGGTGGAGACCACCGGGTATCAGAAAGTCCTGAAAGGGAACTTACCAAGCCTCTTGTACCACCTGCATGTCATCCAAATATAATACCCAGGCTCTGGTGCAATTTCTTATGACTGAACCAGGGCCATGTTTGATATTCATTGCAGGCATCAGACATGTGAAATGTATTAGTCAGGGTTCAGAGAAACAGAACCAGTAGGAGGTACATACATATGTACATATATTTATTTATTTATTTATTACAAGGATGGGCTCATGTAGTTCCAGAGGCTGAGAAGTCCCATGATCTGCCATCTACCATCTGCAGGCTGGAGACCCGTGAAAGCCGGTGGTGTCATTTGAAGGCCTAAGAGCTAAAGGGCTGATTTAGTCTTGAGCCTGAAGTCCTGAGGACCAGGAGCACTCAGGGCAGGGAAAGATCCGTATCACCTCAATAGTCAGGCAGAGAGTGAGAGCCAGAATGAGAGACAGAGCGAGAGGACCCAACTTCCCTCTGCCCTTTTGTACTATTCAAGCCATCGATGGATTGGATGATGCCCAGCCACATTGGGGAGGGCCATCTGCTTTACTCAATCCACTAATTCAAATAACAGTCTTTTCTGGAAACACCCTCATAGACACACCCAGAATTAACATTTAATCAGATATCTGGGCACCCCATGGCCCATCCAATTTGTCAGGTAAGTTAAACACCACGTGCCGTCACTCTGAAACTGTGCATGGCTACCAGTTGTGGCACTGGAGACACTGAGTATGGCAGGTCTAGCCCAGACATACCTTAGGGTGTTCAGTGCTCATTTCCTGTCTCAGGAACCTGGAGCACAGAGGTTTATGAAACTTGCCTTTGGCTATTAATGCAGAATCAGTGGCAACTCTAGTATTAATCCTTTAGGCTGAAGATAAATTATGCTCTCTCCCCACCAGTCCAAATCTTTACTAAAACATTAATACCTGCTTATTTTTTTTCTATCAATATTTCATGAATTTGAAGAGAAACAGCTTGAAATAGTTCAGATTATTTTTTTCTCTGTGTGTGCTTTCAGAGGCATCAATTATTATTGTGGGGGTACCTTCGGCATTGCCTAAAGCTGCAATAAATCCCGTAGTTCTAACTTTGAAAATTTTAGACATGCTAATAGTGAGATATGAATGAATTATTACTCTTGCTCTAACATAGCATACTCCCCTAATGAGTAAATGAAATCCTCATTCAATTCAAGAATGGTTGATAACATTTTGGCTTGGGTCAGGAAAGGTGTGAGTGGAGGATGTGAGGGAGTAGGTGCATTTCTTGTTTTAAATTCAGTTTTTCATTGAGTGGAACATGTGAGTATGTGCAAGAGGAGCTTTAGTATAATGTCTTTATATTTTTCTAAATATTTTCCAACTCATTTGATTATTATAAAAATATTATTTGGAAGATAGATTAATTATAACTATTCCCATTTTATAGATGGGGCAACCAAGGCATAAAGTATTTTTTTTTTCTTGATGGGCTTGTGTGTGCCTTCTCAGTGTTTCAGGAAGACAAAATTCACCACTCAGAATTGATGTAAAAATGGAAATCCATTGGTCATGCCTGCTACCTTGCCATCGTTTTTGTTTGACAAGTAAAAAAAAAATAAGTTGACCAACTATCTGTTATTCCGCTCTTAAAAACAACAACAATAACATCCAATGAATGGAAATACAGTTAGTTCTCTGTATCTGTGAGTTTTGCAGCCAGGGATTCAACCAACTATGGATAGAAAATTATCCAAAAAAATAATAAAAATAACAATACAATAATAAAAAACCAATATAGTGTAACTGCTATTTACATAGCATTTGCATTGTATTATAAGTAATCTAGGGATGATTTAAAGTTTACAGGAGGATGTGCAAAGTTATATGCAAATACTATACCATTTCACAGCAGGGATGTGAGCATTTGTGATTTTGGTATCCATGGGGTTCCTGGAACCAATCTCCCATGGATACCAAGGGACAACAGTATTTGTGAATCTATTTATATTTCAACCAAACTGAACCAGGAGAGAGAAGGAAGGGAATGAAGAAAGGAATGAGGAAGATGGGTTGTAGCAAGTATTGAGTCACCGTTTTGGGCTGGGAAGCCATGGGAGCTGCAATGTACATTATCTCAGCCACTCTGTGCAAAAACTTTGAGAGAGATGCATTATTTATACCTTACAGGTAGAGAGATAGGTTCAGAGAAGTTAAGTTGCTTGCCCAAAGTGATACAGCTAGTATATCATTAAAAGAATGATCATACTGAGGAACATGTTTTCAGGGCCCATGATCTTGCCAATATACTATGGCTTAAAGAAAGGTTTGGTCTAAGTGACACATGGAAAGGCTGGGAAACAAACTTGTGTGAAAAATCAGGTTTTGCCTTCCCCAGTAGCTGAAAGGCTTAGATCAGAATCAAATTTTGTTCTACCTGGAACAACTACATAGGATGTCATGGTTTAAAATTGTGAATCCTTCTTATTTCTTTGGCTCTGGTTTATGTCTTTACAGTTACATTTATTTATTTTATTTTTTTATTCTTTTTACCCACTTCCCAAAACTTATTGTGGTTATTCATGTAGTCTTGCAAGAAAATGCTATTTTCCTTTTAGAAAGATGGGAGTATAAAAATAATTTATACTTACAAATATGCAAAATACATTCTTTGATAATAAATCAGTTCACGTGTTGGGGAGGGGTGGAATTACTATATGCAGATTATTAAAACAATTACTATCACTATTTGCATGACTGTAAAGGAAACTTTAATTAATTCTGAGTGGGTCTCTGATGTTAAAATCCTGTTGGGCTCCATGTGAAGAATTTAGGAAATCCTCAGCTACATCTGTCTCTATCTCAACATGGTCCACATTCAATTTTTCTAATATTTTCCTTGTCTGCTGATTCTCTTTTGTGTCTCCTGTTTCTCTACCTTAATGTTTAATTTTGTGTGTGATGACTTTTATATTTGCAACCAGATTATTGAAGAGCCTCACCTACGTAGGGTATAAACATAAAACAGTTTTTATTTTTTCCCAATTGCAACCTCAACTGTGCTATTTTGGAACTTGTTTTCTATTTCCTTAAAAATTAATATTTATTGAGCTATTCTAGTTATCTTTTCCTTTTATTATCTTTGATAATCACCAAATCTTTGACATAAATATTCTTATCAACCTCATTGACAGAGAAAGAGACTAAGACAAAAAAGGGTTTCCAAGCCAGTGAGGGGAGAAACCGTGGCGTGCACCCAGGGAACACTGTTACGGTTCTTTTATTGCTGTAGCGATGTCTTGAGATAGTCTATCACCTTCGGGGCATCTTCAGTTGTTGAAAGCATAGTTTGGTTTAAAACTTCATCTAAAGATTTTTTTAAACAGATTTATGGAGACATAATTCATATACCATACAATTCATCTATTCAAAATATACACTTCAGTGTTTTTAAGTAGCTTCATAGGATTGCATCACCATGATCACGAACTAATTCTGAAACTTTCCTCATTGCCCAGAGAAACTCCATACCCATTTACAGTCAGTCCGTATTCTCCCCTAGCCATAAACAACCACTAATCAGTCTACTTTCTGTCTTTATAGATTTGACTATTCTGGACATTTCATACAAGTAGAATAATGAAATATGTGCTTTTTTGTGGCTTCTTTCACTAAACATAGTGTTTCCAAGGTTCATCCATGTCGTAGCGTGCATCAGTACTTCATTCCTTCTCATTGTAAAATAAAAACCTATTGCATTGGTATACTACATTGTATCTTTTCATTCTTTAGTTGATGAACTTTCGAGGTGTTTTCACTTTTTGGCTATTTATGAATAATGCTGCTACCTCACATTCATAGACAAGTTTTTGTGCAGATGTATGTTTTTATTTTTCTTGGGTATAAACTTAAAAGTAGAATTGCTAGGTCAAAGAGTAATGCTATTATTAATAATATGTTTAAATTGTTGAAAAACTGCCAAACTGTATTTCAAAGTGGCTGCACCATTTTGTATTCCTACTAGCAGAATAAAAAGGTTCTGATTTCTCTGCATTCTTACGAATGCTTGTGGTTATCTGTCTTCTTGATTATAGCCATCTTAGTAGGCGGGAAGTAGTATGTCATTGTGGTTTTTATTTGCATTTCCATGATGCCAAACATTTTTTCATATGTTGTTGGTTATTTTGAAGATCTTTTTTAGGTCCTTTGCCCATTTTAAAATCATTTGTCTTTTGATTATTGAGTTGTAAGTATTCTTTATATATTCTGAATACAAGTCCCTTACTGGGTACATGATTTGCAATTTTTAAAATTACCTTTATCATTTCTTGTGAACCAATTGATTTGCAAATATTGTCTTCTATTCTATAAGTTGTCTTTTTACTTTCTTGATGTTATTTTTTTGAAGCACGAAATTTTTTAATTTTGATGAAGACCAATTTATTTATTTTTTATTTTGTAACTTGTGCTTTTGGTGTTTTATCTAAACAGCTTCTGTCTAACCCAAGGTCATGACGATTTACTCCTATAATTTCTTCTAAGAGTTTTATAGTTTCAGCTCTTACATTTGGGTTTATCATCCATTTTTAGGAATTCTTGTGTAGTGTAAGAAGTAGTCCAATTTTATTCTCTTGCATATGAGTATCCAGTTGTTCTGGCGCCACTTCTTAAAAAGACTTCTGCTTTCCCATTGAGTTGTCTTTGTTTCCTTGTCAGAAATCAGTTAACCATAAATTAAAGGTTTATTTATGTACCCTTAATTCTATTCCATGACTTATATGTCTATCCTTACATAGTTATCACACTGTCTTGATTGCTGTGGTACGTATTAAAATCAGCAAGTGTGAGTCTGCAAACTTAGTTCTTTTATAAGATTGCTTTGACTGTTCTGTGACCCTGGTATTTTCATATGAATTTTAGGATAAGATTGTCAATTTCTTCAAAAAGTCCAACTCAGATTTTTATAGAGATTGCATTGAATCTGTAGATCAATTTGAGGAGTGTGACCATCTTAAGTTTTCCAATTCATGAATATAGAAAGTCTTTCCATTTATTTGAGTCTTTCTTTTATGTATTATAGTTTTCAGACTATAAATTTTGGTGGTACTTTTGTTAAATATATATCTAGGTGTTTTATTCTTTTCAATGCTATTTTAAATGGAATTGTCTTCTACATTTTACTTGCAGATTGTTCATTGCTTGTTTATCAAAATATGATTGATTTTTGCATATTGACCTTGTATTTTGAAACCTTACTGAACTTATTTATTAGTTCTAATGGTTTTATAGTGGATTTATTAAGATTTTCTACATAAAAGATTATGTCATCTGCAAATAGAGATACTTTTACTTCTACCTTGAAAATATTGATGTTTTTTATTTTTTTTTCTTGCCTAATTGCCCTAGCTAGAACTTCTAGTACAATATTGAATAGACATGGTGAGAACTGACATCCTTTTCTTGTTCTTGATCTTAGGAGTAAGGCATTCAGTCTTTCACATTAAGTATAATATTAGCTGTGGGTGTTTTGTAGACGTTCTTTATCAGGGTGAGGAAGGTTCTTTCTGCTTTAGGTTTAGTTTGCTCTTCTTTGTCCAGTTTTCTGAGGTGAAAGTTTAGATTATTAATTTGAGATGTTTAAAAAAATGGGCATTTATTATAATTTCCTTTCAAATACTGCCTGCAGTCCATACATTTTGCTGTGTCCTATTTTTGATTTTCATCATTTCCAAGTATTTTCTAATTTTGAACAATTGGTAATTTAGAAATGTGTTATTAATTTCCACATATTTATGATTTTCTAAAATTTCTTTCTATTATTGGTTTTTAACTTCATCCATTGTGGCTGGAGAACATTCTTTGTATATTTTCAATCCTTTTATTTTTATTGAGGCTTTTTTAATAGCCCATCCTCAAGAGTGATCCATATGTTCTTGAGAAGAATGTATATTGTGCTTTGTTGGGTAGAATGTTCTATAAATTTCTAAATTTAGGTCTAGTTGGTTTATAGTGTCAGTCTGGTCTTATGTAATCTTTTGATCTCCTGCCTTGTTGTTCTATTTATTATTGAAAGTAGAATATTGAAGATTCCAGCACTATTGTTCAATTGTCCATTTCTCCCTTCAACCTGTCAGTTTTTTGCTTATTTGGGGGTTCTGTTGTTAGGTGCATATATGTTTAAATGTATTATGCCTTCTTGATGGATTGACTCATTAATAATTATAAAATAATATTAATTATCTCTAGTAACATATCTTTGTTTTAAAATCTATTTTTTTCTGGTATTATATAGCTACTCTAGTTCTCTTATTGTTGCTGTTTGCATGAAATCTTTTCCTACATTTTTTATCTTAAATCTATTTGTATCTTTGAATCTAAGTTGTGTCTCCTGTTTGCAGCACAAAGTTAGATATTGTTTTGTATCCCTGACAATCTCTGCCTGTTGACTGATTATTTAATTCATTCATATTTAATAATAGTATTGATTTGTTTGGATTTATGTCTTGCACTTCAGTTTTTGTTTTCTATAAACTCATATCTTTTTTCTGTTTCTCCTTTATTGCTTTTTTTTCATTAAGCAGATTTTTTTAGTGTATCTTTTTAATTTCTTTAATGATTTTTAAATTATATATACCTTATTTCTAACTTACCTGCTTTCTCTCTTTTGGTGGGGCCCCATTATTGGGTGTTTGATAGGACTCTCAACAGTTTTAAACAAAATTTAGTTTAGTAGTAGAGTCAAGAAGATTTTAATAGTGCAGAGTTAAGTCATATCTAATTCTTAAAATTAATAGCATAGAAAGGATAGGTATGTTATTATAAAACAAATTTTAACTTTAGAACTAAATTTAACAAACATGGAAAATTATATTCTAGTTATTAAAATGTTACTTAACCATTCAAGTATAACTCTCAAATTCACTATACTATTTAAATCCCTGTCTAACATAGAAGATAAAGCAGTGGGTGATTGTTTCATTTATTAAGAATTTATTACAAAAATGACATTATAAGGCAAACTGCTTCTACACATATAAATTTTTTTTTATTTTGGCATATTATGGGGGTACAGATTTTAAGGTTTCAATAAATGCCCTTTCCCCCCCTCCCCCTACAAGTCTGAGTTTCCAGCATGACCATCCCCCAGATGGTGCACATCTCACTCATTATGTATGTATATACCCGCCCCCCTCCCCCCTCCCCCCTGCCCAATACCCTATTACTGTAGTACCTATGTGTCCACTTAGGTGCTGCTCAGTTAATACCAGTTTGCTGGTGAATATATGTGGTGCTTGTTTTTCCATTAATAAATTTTAGACAATGTTGTGGGCTGCAATCTATCTCCCTCAAATTCATATGTTGAAGTCCTAAACCTCGAAACATCAGAATGTGACTGTTTATGAAGACAGAATCTTCAAAGAGGTAATTAAGGTTAAATGAGGTTACTGAGGTGGGCCCAAATCAAGATGACTGGTGTTTTTATAAGAAGAGGGAAGTAAGACACAGGTAAGTGAAGTGACCATGTGAAGACACAGAGAGAAGACAAGCCAAGGAGAGAAACCTCAGAAGAAACCAACCCTGCTGAAACCTTGATCTCAGACTTTCTACCTTTGGAATTGTAAGAAAATTAATTTCTGTTATTTGAGCCACCCAGTCAGTGCTTTGCTATGGTAGCCCTAATGAACCAATACAGACAACTTTTCAAGAACATATCCAATGAGTAAAACAGGACCCATCCTCCCTTTCCCCCTTTTCTCCTGTCTTCTTGGATGTACTGCCCAGAGTAAGACTTCCCTTGTACTGAGGTATGTAGTATGGAGTGAGGGTGCTGGCCAAGGCTCAAATGCCACGGATTCTTGCTGCTCTTATCAAGATTTATTAGATTTTCTTGAATAAATGTTTGTTTTATTTGCTGTATGCCATTAGGATAATTTCCAGAGATTTAGAAATTTTAAATTCATTGAATGAAATGGGATCTATCCTTCTTCCTTCATTCCTTCCTTTCCTTCCTTCTTACTAGACTTCTTCCTTTCCTTCTCTCCTTCTTCCTTCCCTCCTTCCACACATGTTTATTAGGGCCTCTAGCCTCACCACAGTCACATTATGGGAAAATAATTTATCCGACTATCCTTGTTTATCAAACGTGTCCCTTGTTTAGGGACATAGCTTATAAAGTCTGGAGATCCAGAAACTTTGAATGTGGAAATTGAATGCCAGCCCTTGGATTGCTAGTGTGAAGTATGGCTTGGGAGGGAGGTTTACATTGGCAAGAGTTAGAGAAATTCTTTTTATAATGGAATGTTCATCTCAAAATTCTTCTGGGTTCTGTGCCTTAGAGGAATATATCTTAGCGGAAATTATGCATTTATTGGTTTCAGTGTTCCACATTGTGGATTTGGCCTCAAGATTTTAATTCTTTTAAATTAATACAGATGATATACATTATTACCTTTTCTTTTAACAAATTTAAATATTGGTCTAAACCAGTAACCAAGTGACTGTAGTCATTATTTTTTGTGAAGAGTAGGTTTTTGTTATTTGTTCATAACTTTATTGCCTAGATACAGCTAAAATTTCATTTTATAGATATTATACATTGTCTATCTTAAAGTAGTGATTTGTTTATATCTTTTCCCCAAATTATTTGTGCTGCTACATCAGGAAATTGAATAATGATTTTATAATTTTCTTTATTAAAAATAGCTGAAGCAGTTGTTTTGAAACTAGTGGGAGATGAACCATCTCTAATTCAACATGTTAATCACGGATGCTTGGGGAGAATATTTCAGAATCAAAGTATTAAGAATAATTATTATTTCCCCAAACAATAGATATTCATTGTGTGTGTGTATGTGTGTTTCTATTCAGCTCAAGAAATGCAGATTAAGTGCTCCCTATGTTTAAGAACCTGTGCCAGAGATACAAAGTCCTCCATTAGCTTTCAGTGTACTTGGAGGGTGGGTGACATGTGACTCAGATGGGAGAAAGTCTAAGAAAGTCCCTTCAGAAAAGTTGGAATAAGTGTCAGATTAGAGAATAAATGCAATTTGTTTGAGTTACCAGGAAATACATAAGGGAGGTGATATTGAAATTGATAATACATATACTTTGAGTAGGCATTGATCACTTCTGCTTCCACGTTCTTTGCATCTTCATTATATTATTTGTTTCATTCATTTTTAGCTGGTTCATCTCTCATTATTTGCATTTGCTTATCTGACTACTTTTTAAGCTTCTTGAGGACAGGGACCTTGTCATAATCATATTTGCTCCAAATACCTGCTACCTGCTATTCTTTTGACTTTGCACTTAATACTAATCATAGTTGCTAAGAAAATATTTGTTCAATTAAATTTAACACTACTATGAAGAGAAAATTATGCAGAAGCTCAGGGCTCTAAGCTCTATTGGTTAAAATATTTTTGATAAGAGGATTTAAGATTAAAACAGATAAATACTGTGGAAATAATTAGCACTTCGAGATGCAGTCAGGGCACAGAGATAAGTTTGGAAGCTATGAAAATATATTTGAGGGGCAAAGGGGACACAGTCCAGAATATTCTTGTTTATAGGTATAGAGGGGAAAAAAGGTAAGTGAGGCTTGTAACAGTTAAGTGGTGACTGGAGTATTTAACTTGTACTCAGGAGTACAGATTCCTTTTAACCTTTGCTAAGGATTAACTACAGTGCCCACCTATGTGAGACTGCGTTATAAGGGATGAATGGATAAAGAAGACTCGATTCCTGCCCTCAAGGAGCTTTTCAAACTATCTTTACATCAGTATCAGCACTGTTTCCCTTGCTCCTGCCTTACCCATTTCACATTACTAGGACTGTTGATCCTCCCTACCTGGCATCATGTATGTCCTGTTTCTAAAGCTAATCCTGAGTGAGGCACACATATACAGCCTCAGCTTCACTTTCACTATTCAGGGGCACTTAAAAATGTGTCCCACTCTTGGGCCTCAGATGCATACTCCAGAGCCCAGCTATAGGTGCTGGGCTGCATTGTTTTTTTGAATCTTCTCCTTAACAGTTAAACTTCTGATGAGCATTGTTTTGTCACATGGCTAGAGTTATGGTATTTGCTACTCTGTCTTTTCTTATGTGGCCTGGCACCTTCCTTCCTTTGGGCCCACCTTCCTGTGGTCCCTACTCTTGTTAGCCATATCTCTCTGCCCATTTCCTTTGGCCCTCTGGCCTCAAGCATCAGCCTGTTTGCTTCCTTCCAATCCCTTCCACTGAGGGCTGAGGCATCAACCTGGAATCTCAGGCTACAAGCCCTGGATCTATAGGAAATGGGTACATCTCCCAGGACCGCCATTACCGTCCTCCTCTCATTTCTCGAGGTTACTTGCTCTCCGCTTTTTTTAATTTTCCATTGCTGTGAGCTTTGCCAGATCAACTTACCTGGGAGTAATAATTTTCTTGAACTGTGCAAAATTTGCTATACTCCTTAAATTTTAAGCCTTAGATTAGCTGCCTTTCCCTGGACCAACGTCTATAGCTGGGGCAGAATCTGTGCAACTCCTGCTTCCATTCCTAACCCTCCTGGCTTCTGTTGTCTTCTTTCGAGCTCCATGTTGCC
>VSMD01132531.1:0-14430 GCA_008750895.1 Mirza zaza | reverse complement strand
CACTCACGTACTGATGGACACTTGGGTTGTTTCCACATCTTTGCAATTGTGAATTGTGGTGTGTAGCTTGCATTAAGAAGCGAGTTCCCAGGGTAATCTATCTTTGCTGTGGTAGGCTCTGATTCCCGATGTCGGGTATATGAATGCCTTAAGCCTTTGAAGGGGACTTGTAGTTCCTAGGGGTTGTGTCAACCCCGCTTCCCTCTGAAGTGTAGGTAAAAGCAAGATAGATCGCAGTTGGAGTGCAAAAGGCTGGGCATGGTAGCATCTATGGTAGCTTATCCTGCCACTAGGGGGAGCGGCCAATAAAGGATTTCAGGGTTCTCTCTCTAAACTAAGAGTCTGCTCCTGATGGGAGGGATCAAAAAGTGGTGTGATTGCTGAGGTATTTGGCCAGGTTTTTCCTTCCCTGCCCACAAACCTGGCCACTTTCCCCTCCAAATGGTCTGATTTTGCCTCTTCTTTGTCTGTTTGCCTCTTCACCCAAGATGGGCTCTCGAGCTTCCCCACAGTCTGTGTGTCTGGCCCACTAGGGAGCATCTCCATCTGTCATTGGTGGATAGGGGAATCTCCATTTATGCACCCCTTTTCCACCACTAGACCCCAGGGTGAGGTGGGTGGGCCTGTCTGTCTCCAGAGGTCTCCACCAGGGTGATGCTCTGACCAGAGGAGGTGGGGACGGGGCTCACTCACAGAACCCTGCCCTCTTAAGCTCCTGAGCACCCTCCCAGTGGGCACAGGCTCTCACTTGCCATCTGACCCAGGAACAGGGATCTCTCCCACACTGCCCCACTCCCACCATCTGCACTTTGAGCAGGAGAATGCACCAAATGCCTGTGGGTAGGAGGATGGGGATACAGACACATTCCAAGCAGTGACAGCAGGTCACTTAGCACAGAGAGCTCTTAACCACCTGCCATGGTTTGGGGGAGGAGCCGTGGGGCTACCTGCACTGCTCTCCAGTTGGGGGGGTGGTCACCAGTCTGCCCTCCTCTCCAAGCCCCAGTGGTGACAGAGTAACCACCCTCCACTCCGCTGAGGTGACTTTGCCAACGGAGGCAGGCACAGCTGGAAGTGCACTCTCCTCGTGGGGAGCCAAGTCCCTCAGCACAAGGTGCTTTGGTGATTGCTGTGGAGTGAGTGAGGCCATGCAGCTACAAGCGGCCTGAGCCAAAATTACTTCCTGGAATGCCAGGAGTGGAGGAGGGGTAGGGGGCTGGGCGTCCAGATAAAGGGATGCAGACTCTTAGGTCACTTGTGGCATTCCCCCATGGGGTGAAAGACCTATGTCCTATTGCTGGTCTGAGGTACCCAGGTGAGAAGAAGAAGAAAAAAACCCTTATGCTTTCCTTGGTCTCTGGAACTGCCTGGAGTTAATTTGAGCCAGTTGCTCCCTTCTCTTCTCCACTGGTTGTCTGCCCCTAAAATGACATTTTCTAAAGTTACTTAGGTCAGTTTCTTTTTTCTCCTGGAATCCTCTGACATTGTGGTTGATTTTTTTAATTTGCAAAAAATAAAGGTCAGTTTTTGTTATGTAGCATTTGGTAGGTTCACAAATCCATAGAGTAATGTATCCACCACTGAGTATTATACTGAACATCTGCATCACCCTAAAATTCTATTGTGTGATCCCCTCATTATAAACTCTTCCTTTTCTCCAGACTCTGGCAATTGATGATCTGTTTTCATACCTACAATCTTGCCTTCTCCAGAATGTTATACAAAGGAAGTCATGCAGTATGTAGCTTTGTGGGGAGGACTTCTTTCCCTTAGCAAAACACACATAAGAATTCATCTATATGAATATTGTTATATAAGTCAACAGTTTGTTCCTTTTTATTGCTGAGTAGTATTCCATGGTATTGATAAAACAGTTTATCCACCTGTTGAGTGATATCTTTATTGGTTGATTTCAGGTATTAGTAATTGTGAGTAAAGCTGATGAGACACTCCCTATGAGAACATTTTATGTGAACTTTTTTCATTATGTTTTGGTAAATACCTAGGAGTATAATGCTTGAACCTTAAGATAGAAATATGTCTTACTTTGTAAAATGCTGCTAAATTGCCCTATAATTTGGTCTTATCACTTTGCATTCCCACCAGCAATAAATGAGAATCTATGTTGTTCTATATCCTCACCAGCATTCGATATTTTCAAGGCTTTTTTTTACTGTAATGAGATGTAGTGGCATCCCATTGTGGTTATAATTTGCATTTACTTTTTAACAATACTGAATGTGTTTTCATATGTTTATTTCCCATTTATCTATTATATTTTGAGATATATATATATACTCGCAACTTTTGCTAATTTTAAGGTAGATTGTTACGTATTTTTGAATTTTAAGGATTTTTAAAAATATAATCTGAATAAAAGCCTTTATAACACCTGTGACTTGCTCAGATTTTCCCAATTTGTCTTAGCTTTTGGTTTTCTTAACAGTGTATTTTACAGAGTGAACATTTTTAAATTTGATAAAATCTACTTTTTCAATATATTTTTTATGGATCATGCTTTTGGTGTTTTAGCTAAAAACAACCTCACCAACAAACCTAAAGTCATGTCTATCTCCCCCTATAATATATTATAGTCTTTTATAGTTTTAGATTTTACACTTTAGTCTATGGTCTATTTTGAGTCCATTTTTGTTAAAGTTATGAAATATGTATCAAGGTTCATTTTCCTGAATAGGCAGATCATATTATTACAGTGTCTCTTATTGAAGAGATTGTTCTTTCTTTTGGAATTGTCTTTTCACCTTTGTCAAAACCCAGTTGAATATATTTCTGTGAGTCTGCTTCTTGAATCTCTTTGCATTCTATTGGTCTATGAGTTCAGCCTTTCACCCAAACCACACTGTCTTGAAGACTGTATCTTAATGGCAAGGCTTGTGATCAAGTCGTTTGTGTCCTCTAACTTTGTTCTCTTTCAAAAGTGTTTTGGCTCTTCTAGTACTTTTGCCTTTATATATTTTATAATTAGCTTGATGATAATCTACAAAAGAAGTCTGCTAGGATTTTCATCTGCAGTACAGTGAATCTACAAATAGAAATTGAGAGTGCTGTTTTCTTAGCAATATTAAGACTCTGAATCCATAGATCTTTCATGCCTCTCTTTTTTACTTAAATCATCTCTTATTTCTTTCATCCATGTTTTGGAGTTTCCAGAATTCAGGGCCAGCACTTCTTTTGTTAGAATTATTCCTAAGTATTTAATTATTTGCTTTTATTTTAAATAGTAATTTAATTTAAAAATTTTTTAACTGTTCATTTATGATACATCATTGTATAATTGTACGTAATATATGCTGTAATTGTATATTGGCCTTTGATACTAAAACATTGCTAATTTTAATCATTAGTTACAGGAGGCTTTTTCTGGATACTGTATGTTTCTGATGGAAAACATTCATTTTAATCACGAATAGAGTCAATAGCATTTCTTCCTTTCTGATATGCATGCCTTTTATTTCTTATTTCTGTCTTATAGCACTATGCAAGTCTTCTAATACAATACTGAATAGGAGTGACTTGTTCCAAGTCTTAGGAAAGAAAATATTCAATCCTCACCATTAAGTATATACATTGTAAAACACATCCTTTATTTGGCTAAGAAAATTCTCTTTCATTCCTAATTTGCTGACAGTTTTTACCAGAAATGAATGTTGAATTTTATTTCATGCTTTTTCTGAAACTATTGAGATTTTTAAAATAGGATTTCTACAGTGATTCCTTTTAATTTTGAATAGTGAATGAGCCTTGTTTTTCTTGTTCAAAATGTATCACCCCAGACAGATAGATGTATAGATTAGTTCAATATCATATGGCAATTAAAAAAAGTGTTTTCTCATCTTTGTTCATGACTGATATTAGTCTATAGTTATTTTTTCTTATAATACCATTTTTTGGTTTTGGTATTAGTGTAATGCTGGCCCAATAAAATAAGTTGCAAAGTGTTTCCTTCTAGTTTTATAAAAAAAATAAAAAATGGGTACAGTTGGAATTAACTTGACTTTAAATATTTGAAGAATTCACCAAAACAATTGGTGACTAGGATTTCTGGGGAAGATTTGATTTGAAAATGTAATTTCTTAATTGATATAGATCTATTCAAGTTATCTATTGCATCTTCAGTGAGGTTTGGTTGTATGTCTTGAGTCTATCCAGGAGTTTTTTAATCTCAGTTGTCAAATTTGTCTGTGTAGAATTGTCTGTAGTACTATTACTTTATTATCCTTGTAATAATGGTAGAGTATATTGATAATTTGTCTTTAATACTGTACCTTCTTTCTTTGTTCTTATTAATTCTGGGGAATCCAAGTAAATAATCCCCAAAAGCAATCAGGTGTGGGGTCATTAGTGGAGCCCTGTTTTAGCCACACGGCTTTTTCTGGAATTTTTTTTTTTTTTCCTATTCAGGTTTCAACTTTTCCTGAGGCACAGCAGGTCGTTTTTAACACTGTACGGACTCCTTGTTTAGTCAACTGTAAATATATCACTGCCTGATTATCTAAGACTATCTGGGCTATCGAGTTGAGGGACTTTTGTTGAGCCCTAAGGCTTTTTATAGTTTCCTTTGTGATCAGCCCTAGAGCCACAGACAGATTTCTAATCATGTCTCTGTTGTCATATACTCTGTGATAGGGACTAGTATTTCTACCAAGTTTTGCTACCAACCGTCTTGGTATTTTCCTGGCAACCCGGTCTTAAGACGTCCGTGGGGAACTTTATCTGGAGACTTTTAGTCAGGAGAGAAGTCAGGATTCGGTCTGAATTGTAGGAAAGTATCAAAAACTCAAAAAACAGTGGACAAGAATGGAATCTAATAACAAGCAAACTATAGTTTGGTTTTGTTTTTTAATTTCTGAACCCTTATTTTTTGTCTCTCCAGCTTCTCATTTTTATTAAGGATGAATCCTAGTAGAATCAATTTACTTGCCAAAATAAACTTTATTTTTATCTTACTTGGCCTGATTATTTGCATAAAGTGCTGTAAGAATAATTATTAGACATATAGGCTTTTATTGTTTTTAAAATTGGCTTTGCTGGAACTTTTGTGTAAGGAATCTCACGTTAGACTAAAAGCCTCTCGAGTCAAGCCAAGGATTTATCCTTGCCATTAGGTGTCTGTATGAATTGGGTGAATTCCTCTTTTCTCAAGGTCCTAAAGTAGCTTAGGGTTCCTAGAGACCTGTCAGAAAGTGACATTCTTTACTCACCACAGATAAGGAAATGTTATTGGTGAGGTACCTGGCCAGTCTTGTCAAAGGGCTTTTTAATGACCTTATAAAGTCAACCTTAATTTCTTAATGCAGTCTGGGCACCTCTGAGAATATGCCATTCCAGTCAAAACCTTGGCAAAATAACCAGTGTCTTCCTGTTATAGAAGAAAACAGATTCTTATTGAACTTACTCAAATAAGTATATTGCCACAAATTAAGAATGCTTACAAATAATTTCAAATTCTGGAGAAATCAAGTAGAGAGAAAAATGCTTCAAATTTTGCTTATAAATATATACTTTGTTGTAAGCTATAAATAGCTCAAAACAAGAAAAAGGTTTTCTTGACTTCTGGAAAACAAAGCACAAAAAGAATCAGCAATGTTTCAAACAAAAAGTCATAAAAGAATTTAGTTAGGTCCCATGTAATAAATTTCTATTCTGTCTGAGGTTGTGTTAGCAATACTCATGGACAAATCAACTTTCTAATTAAAGTCTGGAAATTTTGTTTTGTCTTAGTCCAGGGGTATGTAATTTCCAAAGTTATCAGAAATCTCTATTCAAGAGAACTTGTCAGTTCTTTCCATGATTTTCCTTAAAGAAGCAAACTTTGGACTTAGCTAGTTTAAAGAATCATTTTCTGAGATGAATCAAAGTAAAATAATAATTGTGTCTGGATGACAAAAGTCTTAGACTAGCCGTGGTTAAAGAGATAATTTGCAAACACAGTTGGTTATTTTTGTGGCATATGGCAATTTAAAATTGTAACCATAATTATTATTGATAACATACACAAAGACATCAATATTTTACACTATTGGACCATATATTAATAACAAATATAATGCAAGGAAAGTTATACATAATTTTGTAATATCAGCATGCTATAATGAGGCAAATAGAGATTCCCTAGCCAAGTATGAAAATACAGCAGGAAATTATTACAGAGTTGTGTCAATAGTTCATTAATTAAAATTTTGTGTGAATAATGATATCATGGACTAGGGAAAGAAAAACCTGCCCTTCCATCCCTAGGAGGGAGGAATAGATGGATGAAAACAGAGCAGTTGCAACATGAACAGAAAAGCAATGTTTCTCCAAAGCTGCATCTTTGAAATGTCCATTAGCCTATTCTTTTGCCAACTATCACTTTATTACTCAATGAAAGATGTTCTTCCCTAGAATCAGGGGCTATCAGAACATTTTCTATCAGTAAGTGAACACCCCACTGCCTGGGGACCTAGGTCCATGTTTATACAGAGATGCAGAATCTCAGAGAAGAGGTTTTTGGACAGGAGGTTTCACATCTAGCTCAAGTTTATGTGTTCTAAGGACATAGCCCCTGGGGTCCCCTTTGCAGTCCAACCTGGAACTAGCTCCTTTACACCCAGCCCTGGGGTGCTGTGAGTCCAGCAAAATCCTGCTTCAGACTCTCTTCCTAATCCTGTGATGACCCTCCTTCCCCTTGGTCTCTTGCTCCAGGTCCCGTGCTGTGAGGATTGTGTTATTGCAACAAACCAGAGAACCCCAGTCCGTTGGCGATAGACTTAGTTGAGGTAGCCTGACTGTGCTGGCAGAAATGTTATTTTTCTGGATTTTGTGATGGTTGTAGTATTTATCAGCATTTTAAAACATGTAATTGACTGTGATTGATTTTCTCTTCCTAAATAGACAATAACTTCTGTGCTTAGTTTTGTGTTGGTAATACTGTGAGTAGTAACAGTCAGTAATACTGCTAGTTTTCATCCAGAGAGTCCCCTAAACCATATAAGCCTCAGGCCCCATAGCACCTGGGTCCACCTGGGGTCCTTGGGTGAGTGTCACCTGCCCTGGAAAGACCACACTGGCTGACTTCTCTGTCCTCCCATGGACTCATCCTTCCTCCGGCATGGATTCATCCATGCTGAAGTGAGGAGGTTTCTAACCTCTGCAGGTTCAATCTTTTGCCACTGATTTGTGACATTATTTTCACTATAGGAACTTTTAAAGTTGCATAGTATTTTCAAGGCTTGACCTCATAAGGATCTTCCTTCACATGACTCCACATCCCCCATAGCTTCAGGACACAGCCAGTGCCCTTGGCTTGGCCCAGGAGATGAACTGCTGCCCACCTGGGTGCAGTCACTCAGGGAGAAGGTAGGGGAGCCTTGTGCACAGCCCCCTAGCCCATCCCCAACTTGCCAAACAGAGAGTTCTATCAGTAAAGGGACAAGTGGGAGGAAATCACTGTGTCTGGATGGTAGTTGCTTGTGTCAAACTGAGGCAAACCTAGAGCAGGTCCCTGCAGGGTGACTTGACCCCCGTCCCCCGCCCCTGAGCTTCTGAGCACCTGCTGCTCTGCCTGGGCCCCGTCCTTCCCATGAAGCCTGGATCACTAGGTCCATGAGGCCACCTTCACCCCACACCTGGGCAGGGTCACGCCCAGACTCAGAGGTCCCCTCCCTGCTCAGGCCTCTGGTTGGTGCTTCTCTTCCCTCCCCCAGAGACTTGTTACTAAAGGCAGAGCTGAGGCTCCGCCTGCAAGGTGGACACGGAGTGGAAGCGCGTGTTCCCCTCGCCCTCCCCAGCCTTCCCAGCGCTGTCCTTGCTGGTGCAGCACGTGAGGGGCCGGGCTGGGGCTGTTTGGTGGACTCCCCTTTGTCATTTCCCCCTCACTGTTCACAGCAGTGCCCACAATAATCCTTGGTCCCTGTGGCTGTGAGCAAGTAAGGTATTTGTGAACCTGCCCCAGCCATCCCTGAGGCTGTACCTGCTGTCCTGAAACAGCCAATGGAAGGACGCTGTGGGGTGGGCCCTGTGTGCCTCTAAGGACTGTCACCTCCTGTTCAGGGCAGGTAAATATCCACTGTTCCAAGGCATTATGCTGACTCCCAGGTGGTGGTCTTTGTGAACCTAAACGTACTTCTTGGAAAAAGAAGAGCCCACAGCATGTCAGTCCCATTTGTGTCTTAACTTCTCCATCCCTAAGGTGAAGCTTGATGTGAGGACTTGCTTTCAGGCAAAGTCCAGCCAAGGGCTGGTGGGTGTAACTGTAAGACCTTCTAGGGCAAAATCTCGCAGCATAGGGCACAAGCTCCCACTGTAGAGCCCGACCTCCCAGTGTAGGGCACGACTCCTGGGATGGACCAGAGCAGGTACGGCCTTCACTCTAGGATTTCTCCCATCTTTAGTTCTGGTTGGTGTTTTCCCCAACCAGTTACACAGAGACAGAAACACATAGACACTTTTAGTCTTTATTTTCATGTAGGGACCTAAATAATTTGGGGGAATGCAGTGGACATAAATCAGTATTTATTGATCTCTAGGGAATTTGATGGGAGAAAGTCAGTCCCTGGAGTGTGACCGACTCTGCAGACAGGGGTGGGATCTGCTGCCTGGCCGGCCCAGCTGAGGCCTCCTCCCTGCCTGGCGTCCTTTAGGGGAGCAGTGCAGGAATAGGGCCAGCAGCTGGCACCTGCTCCACGGACCCTTCACCAGGAGCCGCTGTAGCTGAGCACCTGGGCTCCAGGCCCTCATGCTCTTGTCCCTGCTTTGAGACTCAGATGTGCCCAAAGTGGCCGCTCAGTCCCCTGATGGGATTCTCAGCTCCCAGGTACTGATTTGCTGTCTAGACCCAGCAGGACAAGGAGCTCTTCACAAAGGAGCTGCTGAAACCCTTCGTGTTTTTCTTTTCTTTTGAGATAGGATCTTGCTATGTCACCCCGGCTGGATGGGAACCAGTGACAGGATCATAGTTCACTGTAACCTCCATCTATTGGGCTCAAGCGATCCTCCCACCTAAGCCTCCCAAAGCACTGGATTACAGGGTGAGCCACCACGCTGGTCTCAAAACGCTCCTCACGTGCACATCCCCAAGCTAGGAAAATCTCAAGAAAGAGCCAATGCTACTCTTTTATTAAAGGAGCTAGGGGCAGAGCGTGGTGTACCAGCGAGTTTGAGAAGCAGTAGGGAGAAAGGAACAGGTAGAGCCACTTGGCTTTCAACAAACACCTCTGGAAGCCTTCTCTATTTGCCTCCCTCCTGGTGCTGGTGCTGAGAGGAGACCTGCACCAGAGTGGGGCCTCCATCCCAGGGAAGGGAGGAGAGAGGTGTGCTTGGAGGGGGGGCGGGGCATCCCAGCCTGGCACAGAACCCTAGGCCTTCAGACAGCTGGATTTCACCAAGGTCATTGAATCCTCCCAGTGAACACTGTAGAGCTAAAAAGGGCAGAGCTATTCCTATGAAAGGGAAGAGAGAGGGACAATCAATGCAGGTGACAGTTACAAGGGTAGATGCCCAGCCATGGGATGTCAGGGTGGGGGCAAGGGAACATGGGGCTGAGACACCGGGCCCCACAAACCCTGCAAAGTCCCAGGACACCCAGCCCGACTGTGCAGTCACTGCTCCATGGGCCTCTCAGGGCTCCAAGAGCACCAGCTGGCACTGTGTCCCCCACCCAGCCCACAGGACTTCACCATCCTGCCCCAGTGCAGCCCTGGAAGGAGCAGCCTGTGCAAGGCCACTGGAGCTCAGAGGGTGCAGACGGGGGAGGCAGCTCTCTGTCCACAAGCTCCCTCCACCTCCAGTCCCTGGGCCAGCACTAAGAGAGCCCAGGGGAAGACCACAGGGAGGGGAATTTCCCTGAAAGAGCTGGAGCATGGGGAGTGGGTGACAAGGGGAGTGTGGCTCTCCCCAGAGCAGAGTCCTCACAAGAAGCAGCTGGGTCCTTGGAGCAGCTGGTGTTGGGCGAGCAGGGGCAGCCTCGGAGGGCTTGGGCCACTTTTAGGCCTCTGATTCCCTCTAATCTGCTCAGTTTGGCCGTGGCTGTGCGCAGGTGGCCGAGGCTGTCACTGAGCCCTTCTCCCTCCCCAGCACCCAGCTCTGAGGCTGATTCTTCCAGCACTGCAGGGAACACCCCAGAACAGGCAGGGTTGTCCTCTCAGTATCACATTCCCAACTAAGGCTCTCTTAGCAATTCAAATTAGCCATGTGCACACCCTCCCATCCTCCCCATATGCACACAGGAATGCATCTATGTAAACTCACATGCACCCCTCACCCCCAGGATTTTATACATGAACCCCCACACTCCCCCACCCACACACACTCCTATTTACCTCCCCACACCTTGACATGTGCACATAGACATGCATGCATTTCCCCCACTCTCGGTGCTTGCAAACACTCATGCACACACACACCTCCGTGTGTACACACACACACCCTTCTGAACATGTGCGAGATCCCAGGAACACACACATCCCCCTCTGCAGTGCATGACTGGCCCCTGACCCACATCAGGCACATACCGCCTTCAGATTCGGCTGTTCCTGGATGGGACAGTTGTCCAAGTTGGGCTGGGACTTGTTACATGTGTTCTGGATTATCTCCACGTAGAAGGAGTACATCTCAGCAAGGGTCTACACATGCGCAATAGCAGGATTCACCTACAGCACTGCCGTCAGTGTCACACACACACAGGTAGTTCACTGTTGCTGCGTTATTGCCTGTGCCCATGGGCTTCACGCCTGTATTTGTGAGCTGCCACACTGTCACCTGCAGGCACGCAACACCCCTATCCTGGATATCAGGGGTGCTGGGCCACAGGTGCTCCCTTGCAATTCACTTTCTGTGAGTAACTCCACCAAGGTGTCGCATGCAGCAGGACAGTGGAAGGTGGCAGCCAGGGACTAACCCCTCACTGCATTCAGGAATGGCAGGCACGGGTCTGGGCAGCCAGCCCGGGTGGGACCAATAACCAATCCTGCACCAGGAGCACAGGCGTGGTCTAAGCACAAGTGAAGGCTCCGTGTGGCAGCAAGGATTCATCACATCCTGCAACTGTGGCCCAGGGGCAGGGAGCGCTGATCCATTCTAGGAGGGCTGTCTTCCTACGAATCAGTCTCAGCTGACTTCCAGCCACCAGCGCACAGCCAGGCAGAATCCCACTCGCTCTGTTTTCCCCAGATTTATATATTCCCTCCCTCGTTTGTCACTTGGAAATGAGATGCTTCACACACATGGAGGGAGGCCCATAGAGACAGCTCTCGAATGCCTCTGTTTTTAAGTGTTATTTGCTGGCAACATTTCTCAAGTTCATCACACACCTGCATGTCGTACATTTTAATTACAGAATAGAGCTGACCCCTCTCTCTCACAGGGCCTCCCCTAGACACAGCTTGTCAGAACTGTGGAGCAGCAGGGATGAGGCGCTCTGGGATCAGGGCTCTAGACCTTGCCCTGTGGATCCGTGATTCCTCTGGTATCAGTCTGCCCATCTGTCAAAAGGGCTCCCAGGACCAATGATCTACAGGGTCTTGTGCATCTCTCAAAATTAGGGCCACCTTGTAGAGGCACAGGCCAGCAGAGACCGCAGCACCAGGGGGTCCACCTCATGTTCCAGGGTGAGGACAGCGGCTTAGGGTGCAGGAGGATAAGCAGGGCTGTCTAGATTCACTGACGTTTGAGAGCAGGTGGGAGGAGCTCTACACGCTGGCGTGCCATGCCACCCTGTGCTGCTCTGTCGCTCTGGCAGCTGTGCAATGGGTACAGGGCAAGCTCGGGCCCAGCAGCCCTCCCTGATGCCCCCTCCCGACCCCTTCTCCACGCTGACTGCCTCCCCCCTGCCAGAGTCTAACTGCGCCAGGCTGCGCTGGCAGAGGCGGGGTTCGGGCGTGGTCCTCTGCACCCCAGCAGGTGCTCAGCTGCCCATGGCTGTGGGTGGTGGTCTGCCGGGCTCAGGGTGAAGGATGCTCACCTTAGGGCCTACTCCCAAGGCCGTTACTTTTGGAGGGAAGCGTGTACCTTCAGGACCACGAGGCCAGCCTCTCTGAGTGGCACCTGCTGAGGCACTCAGGAAGGAGGACATGCCTCCTCTGTGCGCACATTACGACCCAAACCGAACATTGAGGGCGCAGCAGGTTCAGCAACCGTCTCTATCCCACAAGTGCCTGGACACACTAGAAAAATGCCAAGGACAGGAAACAGACTTGCTGCTAAAACGTGAATGCCAATGCAGGTTAGAGGAGTCTGAGGAGATAGGACAGGGGCTGTGATGAGGGCCTGGGCATGTCCTCGGGTATAAACACCATCGGTGGGACAGGCAACGAAATCTGAATAAGCCTGAGCATGAGATATTTCAATGTGTCAGTGCTGATTTGCTCAATAGTCTCTCTGTGGGGCAAACCCAGCCAGGACTCAGGACCCCATGAGGAGGGGGCAGCACGCACCTCCTGGAGGATTCTCACCACCTGCCGCACTCCACTGTGGTATGAGTCATTGCTCTTCTTGTATTTGTGGATAGCAAAGTCCAGCTCCCGCTGCATGTCCTCATCCTTGACATCTGCTTCCTCGATGCCACCCACCCATTTGGAGCTCTTGGCCAGGGTCATGGCCAGGGTCACAGCCAGGCTGGCCAGCAGGAGCAGCGGGGCACGCAGGGGCCTGGCCATGGCCTGCTCAGATGTACAGTGAGGAGCTGGAGCTGCAGAGGAGCCGACAGTGTGATCCTCAGCCCTCAGCCCCCTCGGCGGGCTGCAGAGCTTTTACCCTGCTAGGGCCCCCCGCCCCCACCCGCCACCTGGCTGCCTCCTCCTTTTCCTCCTACATCTCCCTTCCTTCCTGCTCCTGCCCTCACTCCTGCCACCCCCACAGTCCTGCCCCTCCTCCCCAGTGCTCCCAATCTAGTGTCATGCTGTCTCCAGAGAGTTGACAGTGAAAGCAACATGACCTCTTCACTGTTTCCCCAAGAAAAGGGTAAAAGAGACATCTTGGCATCTGGAAGTTGTTCCAGGTCAGGGTCACCTCTGAGCACTTGGTCAAGGTGTGGAGTCCTCAGGGCAAAGTGTGACTTCAAAGGATCCTGGAAAACCCAGCCCACATCCTGTTCTGAACTTGTTTACCAAACATTAGGAAATTCACCTCAGGGTTCTCCTCTCAAGCCTAATATCACTCAATAAACAAACCTTTTACTAGCTCCTCCCTGGGCCACGGTTCTAGGGCTTGGAGACTGAGCCATGGACTTGGCACTGCAGAGCTGCCGCCCAATACAGATGTGACAAGGTGCCAGGAGCAATATTAAATTCTCTGGTAGACATGTTCAAAAAGCAAAAGTAAACAGGTGACAGTAATTTAGATGATATTTTTGTTTAACCTAAGATATCTAAAATTTTATATTAAATTCCAAGAACAATTGTTCATAAGATAATTTACTATAAACTTTTGAGTGCAGATATCTTTTTTATAGAATGTCTTTTGTACTTTTGGGTAAATGCCCAGTCATGGGATTGCTGGATCAAATAGTAGTTCTACTTGTATCTCTTTGAGGTATCTGCATATTGCTTTCCACAGAGGTTGAACTAGTTTGCAGTCCCACCAGCAGTGTAGGAGTGTTCCTATCTCTCCACATCCAGGCCAACATTTATTGTTTTGGGACTTGTTGATAAAGGCCATTCTCACTGGAGATAAGTGATATCTCATTGTGGTTTTCGTTTGCATTTCCCTGGTGATTAGAAATTTTGAGAATGTTTATAGCAGCACAATTCACAATTGCAAAGATGAGGAAACAACCCAAGTGCCCATCAATACATTAGTGTATTATTAAATGTGGTATATGTATACCATGGATTTCTATTCAGCCACAAAAAACCAATGGCAATCTAGCATATCTTGTATTATCCAGAATAGAGCTGGAGCCCATTCTACTAAGTGAAGTATCCCAAGAATGGAAACATAAGCACCACATGTACTCACCATCAAATAGGTTTTAACTGAGCAATACTTAAGTGCACATATAGTAGTAACATTCACTGGGTGTAGGGCAGGTGGGGTGGGAAGGAGGGGATGGGTATATACACATGTAATGAGTAAGATGAGCACCATCTGGGAGATGAGCTTGAAGACGAGCTTGATGCTCTGACTCATGTTGGACAAGGGCAATGTATGTAACCTAAACATTTGTACCCCCATAATATGCTGAAATTAAAAAACTTCTAGACTTCTTTAATTCTCTATCATAACATATATGATAGACGTATCCTTCATTTTTCTCTACTTACCAGTCAATAAAATAAATATAATGAAGCCTTCTTAATCAGACTTAAAAAAAAAAGATAATTTATGTTCCTTCTGTTTGTTGGGTGTCTGTACTATGTCTTTGGAATTTCATGTATATCATTTCCACTTGGAGCATGTGTCAATTGGACCAGCCCCATTTCCAGCACCCAATGG
>VSMD01132530.1:0-19656 GCA_008750895.1 Mirza zaza | reverse complement strand
CTGAACACATCCACACAGGTACACCCCCATACACACACCTGAACACACATCCATCTACACAGGTACACCCCCATACACACACCTGAACACACACCCACACACAGGTACACCCCCATACACACACCTGAACACACACCCACACACAGGTACACCCCCATACACACACCTGAACACACACCCACACACAGGTACACCCCCATACACACACCTGAACACACACCCACACACAGGTACACCCCCATACACACACCTGAACACACACCCACACACAGGTACACCCCCATACACACACCTGAACACACACCCACACACAGGTACACCCCCATACACACACCTGAACACACACCCACACACAGGTACACCCCCATACACACACCTGAACACACACCCACACACAGGTACACCCCCATACACACACCTGAACACACACCCACACACAGGTACACCCCCATACACATCGGCACATGTGCACCGACACCTTGTGTGTCTTGTGTGGAACTTTTTAATGTTAATATTACATATTTAAATGTATTGATCTAATACTTAAAAATATTTCATCTCATTTAATACATAAAGAGATTTTTCTATATTTCTTCTTAAAATTTTTTTAAGTGTTAAATTACAAATTTTCCATCGTGGACACTCCACTGTCCCAACTCTGTCTGGGCATGGTGGTCCACACTGTGCTGCTTCCTTGAGAACCCTCTAACAGTTCTCTCCCACCAGGCAACCTCCAATGACAGGGCTGGTTTTGAAGACACTTTTATCTTTTCATTTTGAAATCAGTTCACACTTACAAAAAAGTTGCAAAAATAACAGAGTCCTGATATTCCCCTGACCAGCTTCTCCAAATGCTGACATGTTGCATAACTACGTGATCAACATCAACATGCAGAAATTGGCCTTGATACTGGATTCCCCGTGGATTGCTCCAGTGGCCCTGCCCTCCCCCAGCCCCTGGCCCTGGTACCCGTCCCTGCCCCCAACCCAAGTCCCAGCTGCCACCACCCCTCCTGATTGCTCCTCCACCTTTTCCTGCCTTCCTGGCCTCGACTCATCTCCTAGGGTTTCAATCCCACCTTGTTTTAAGACCCTCAAGTTAGTCATCATCATCAGTATTCTTAACAGTTGTGGCTCCCTCGGATTTCCTCCCCTGTTTGTGAATTGAAAATGACCTCTGGGCCCTGCACACAAGGAAGTCCCAATCAACCCTCCGAGGCCCAGCTGCTGGTCACACTCAGTGCAGAGTTCTACCGGCCTGTAGGGCAGTAGGGGGTGCAGTGTCCATGGTGTGTGAGTGTGAGGTTTGTGCTCATGAATGACGAGTGAGTGTGTCGACCTAAATAAATGACTGAGGCAAAAATCTCCATCAATGGAGGTTAATTTACCAAGATGTTGAGGATGTGCTCGGGACTAACACCAACCACAGACAAGCAGACAAGGCGTGGCTGTTTTTCCCAAGGAGAGGTGGGGACCTTCAGCGTTGTAAAGGCAGCAGAGAGAAGGAAACGGCTGGGGGAGAAGGGCTGATGAGGTGGTGGTTACATTCTTGTGAGGCCCAAGAAATCCACATTGTATGTAAAACAAGGGAGCGAGGAAGCATCTGCTATGCAGACGTCTTTGGGCAGGTGGAAGAATGTCTGACTCTGTCCTGTCTCCAGTTCTGTTACCTGTAAGATCAACTTGTATTTCATTCTTAGTGTGGAATCAAACAGGCTTTAGTTTTAGGTGCCAGACAAAGGTGCAATTTGCATGTCCTTGCTTTGGGGAGGTCATTGAGGAATTTCCTTAATGAATGATGTGTGGTGCCTGCTCTTCACAGTGCCTGAGGCTTCTACCTTCTCTTCTGCACAGAGAGTTGGCCAGTGGCCCTGAGACTTTGAATTTCTTTTTACAAATGTAAGTGTCTGTGTGACTACGTGCGTGTGGGAAGGGGTGCCCATGTGATGTGGTGGGTGAACAGTGTACATGTGGTATGCACAGTGTTTGTGAGTGCAATGCATGTGTGCGTTCTCGGGCTGGTGTGTGTGTATGTGATGTGTGTGTGTGCATGCTGTGATGGTTGTGTGTGTGTTAACTTTTGTGTTAACTTTTAACACCCCCTCCTTTGAGATGCCCCATCTTTTGGGGCCAATGTACACCCTCCACATATTGACTTAGGATCTTATGTGTAATTCTTGTCTCCACAAATGTATAAAACAAACTGTAACCCAGCTACCACAGGCACATTGTCTCAGGACCTCTGGAGGGCCTGTGCTCTGGGCCAGGCACACATATTCAGCTCAAAATAAATTATTTTACAGAATTTGGGTTTTTTCCCATTAACACTCATACTTGGGCTCTTTGTTCTGTTCCATTCAACTATGCGTCTGTTTTTATGCTAGTACCATGCTATTTTGGTTACTATAGCTTTGTAGTATATTTTTGTAACAGATGGAACAGCCTAAAAAAGGGTAAAATGTTTTACAAGTTGTGTCTTTAAAACCCACTCTTTTTTGGGAATTAAAACCTGCATCCCTGCTGTGGTGGTTGTGTGTGTGTGCTGTAGCTGGTGTATGTGTGCATGCTGTGGTGGTTGTGTGTGTGCTGTGGCTGGTGTGTGTGCATGCTGTGGTGGTTGTGTGTGTGTGCATGCTGTGGGTAGTTTATGTGTGGTGTGTGTGCGTGCTGTGGCTGGGATGTGTGTGGGGTGTGTGTGTGTGCTGTGGGTCGTTTATGTGTGATGTGCGCGTGTGCTGTGGGTGGGATGTGTGTGGTGTGTGTGCATGCTGTGGTGGTTGTGTGTGTGTGCTGTGGCTGTTGCATGTGTGGTTGTGTGTGTGCATGCTGTGGGGGAAGCGTGAATGCGTGCATGTGGGGGATGTGTGCATGCTATGGTGGTGTGTGTATGTGTAGGCTGTGTGTGCTGTGGGTGAAGTGTGTGTGTGTTGTATGTGTGTGTGTTGTGGGTAGGGTGTGAGTGTGTGCATGTGGTGTGTGTATGTGGGGTGTGTGTGTGCGCGCGTGCTGTGTGTAGTGTGGGGGAGGAGAGAGGCCCAGGACGGGGCGTTTGGCCAGCAGAGCTGGCACAGGCTCAGAGTGGGTGTGGCCCTAGCAACCTTCAGTTTCCTTTTCTCAGAATTGCAACTTAGTGCCTCCCCCACCAGCTGCCCCTCCTAGGGCCTGGAGCCCTGCCAGGGCAGTGGAGGGAAAGTAAGTGTCCTGCCCCCCGCCCATCCAGAGAGCCAAGATGGGGTGGCGGGGGCCTGAGGCAGGTGGTGAGGGGACTGGGGCCCAGTGGACAGGGAGGGGTGTCTGCAGCCCCACCCAGAAATCCAGTGTCTGAGCAGAAGGTGTCCCGCCCATCCCTACTAGGTGTTATGGGGGAGAGCCCTTCCTGTGGGCCTGGGGAGGCCACTGGTTGCATAGCAGAGAGAGGCTTCCTTGCAAAGAGGAAATCAAAATCAAAATCTCTGTCCAGAAGGGAGACCCAATTCCTGGAAAACAATGCAGAACTCAGCCCCAAGGTTATCTGGGGACTAGGCCCCTCCCAGCCCCTCCCAGCCCCTCCCAGCCGCCTTCCTGAGTGGGTCCTGAGTGGGTCCTAGTCCCAGGATCCCTCCCACATGGGCAGCTCCAGTAGGTTGGAGGTGGCGATGGGGGCTGGGGGTAAGGGCAGGCAGGATAGGCAAAGACTCCCAGGACCCAGGGACCCTCCATCTAGAGGTGGCAGGAGGCCAGGGGACCAGCCTTCCCCAACAAAGTGGGCTCCAAGCCCCACCAAAGGCCGTAAAGGAGTAACACGTGGAAGATGGGCTCAGGGAAGGAGGAAGCAGGTCAGACAGTGAGAATCATGTGTGCCAGGTCCCAAGACAGTTTGAAGGAGCAGGACCCCCAGGAATCAAAACTAGTGCTTTGCTCATGTGAGCTACAATAAAACTTTAAGCCCCCCAGCTGACTGAATGGACCCCCTCTTGGCCAAGGGGCCCCCAGAAATACCCTAAAGCTTAGCTGCTGTCCTGCCATGCACCCTCCCTTCTTGGAGATGTCCTTTGTGGCTCATTAACAGGCCTAGGGCCATGCAAGATAAAGCTTAAACCACACCTGCAGGCCATCATGATTTGCTTCACAGATCACTTGAGTTTGCCAAATGTCCAGTGGCTTATCTACCATTAACAGACTTCCTTATCTTAAGTTACAACATTTCAAACCTTTAGACAAAGCTTCCTTTCTTTAACCAGTTACAAATCAAAGAATCTTGAAATCCACGTATAACTTATTTTTTTTGAGACAGTCTCACTCTGTTGCCTGGGCTAGAGTGCTGTGGCATCCGCCTAGCTCACAGCAACCTCAAACTCCTGGGCTCAAGCAATCCTCCTGCCTCAGCCTCCCGAGTAGCTGGGACTACAGGCATGTGCCACCATGCCTGGTTAATTTTTTCTATATATTTTTAGTTTGCCAATTAATTTCTTTCTATTTATAGTAGAGACGGGGTCTTGCTTTTGCTCAGGCTGGTTTCGAACTCCTGACCTCGAGCCATCCGCCAGCCTCAGCCTCCCATAGTGCAGTGCTAGGATTATAGGCGTGAGCCACGGCGCCTGGGGAAATGTTTTTATTCACACCTTTGAGGGTGTCACTCTTTTAGCAAAACCTCAGATCCAATAAGCAGGGCCTGGCTGTGGTCAACATAGACTCTCTACAGATGCCAGTTTCTCCCCAGCCCCCCAACCTAGACAGCCTCGCCATTATTCCTGTTTGCCCGGCGGCCATCTCAAAATATGATGAAGAAATGTATTTTGGGTTAAAATATTCCTTTTTACTTTCTTCTTTTTTTTTTTTAGCCTTTTAATTTTTATTCCTCAGAAAAGGTTCATTTTCTTATTTAGCTTTCTGGCTCTGTGTTTGTGCCTTCAACACCTTCACAACGATTTTCTGCTCCTCAATAAGGAAAGCATGCTTGATCCTGTCACGAACACATTTAGCACACATGGAACCACCATAGGCCCTGCTGACATGTTTTTTTGTTTTAGACAACCTCATAAGAACTTTAGGTCTCACAGCACGAACTCCTCGAAGTCTACCTGGGTACACACCACATGCAGATTTTGGTGCTTTCCCAACCTTCTTAGCATAAAGGTAAACAATTTTATAACCAGGGGTTCCAGACAGCCTAGTTTTGTTAGAGACTGTGTTGTAGGAAAGCCTACTGCGATATGTCAAACGTTGGACCATTTTGAGTGCCTGCAGACAGTGACCCTGGAAGAGGTAAAATATTTCTTATTTACATCAGTCTCCCCCACCCCCCCAAAAAAAAACCCTTCAACATATACAGCCTCTGTAAAATGAGTACATATATCAAGTACAACCTTAGGGCTGCGGCCTGAATGATTTCTTAAATGTCTCATAGAAGTTCATCTCCACAGATGTAAACCCAGGAAGAGACCCCATCCTCTTCTACCCATACTGATAAGGTCACAACATTGACCACTTCCTGTATCCCCTTTTCGAATGTCCATCTTATCTTACGCAGATTCACTGAGAACCAAATAGAACTTACAAGAATAGCATCAATGGCCTAACTGCACACCTCCTTCACCTTTGTCCTTTTTTCTGTTACCCTTTTTCCTTTAAATGCAACACTGTCAGACGTTCTCAAACCCTTCTGCGGGGAGCCCGGTCCACAACAGATGCTTTGTGGCTTGTGCTTTTCCCAGGCGTGTCCTCAAAATCTTGGCTTAACAAGCCTCAGTTAAGTGTGACTCTCGTCTTCTGTCACTTACTATTTAAGTTAACAGCTTATAGTAAAATTCAAGAAGAGAAAAACAATATGAAGTTGTAATTTTTAATTAAAAGGCAAGCAGAACCTAAAAATGTGAAGAATTCTCAGCCTACCCATATTGAGAGGAATGAGAAAGTGTGTTCAGGTGTTACTGAAAGCTTGGTTCTTGTTCTTGGGGCCGAATCAGTAAGAACAAGGACAAGAAGTTGAGGATAAGGAAAGAGAGCTTTATTCATTTGCCAGCAAATGAGAAGGGTGGCAGACTAATGTCTAAAAGACCACCATCCCACTCATGACAGGAAAATAAGGCTTTGTAAAGGAGTTGTTCTGTAGTTGGACTCCGGGCTACGTGATGGACATCACGGGTCACCCCATTGGCCAGTCGTTGCTGAGCCAGATCTGTGATTTTGGTCTCAGGTCACTACAGTCTTATCTTCAACAGTGATGATCTCGTCACCCCTTGGTTAAGCAATGTCACTGAATCATCTCCTGTGGTTAAAAAATAAAATGGACAACGAATATCAGGCAAAAAAAGATGATTCTGAGCCTTAAGGTTTAATGTTATTTGTCCTGTTGGGTTTCAAACTTGCTCTTTCACCTCTTGAAAGGGCCTGTCACCTCTTTCTTCTTTTCTATTTCTCTCTTTTGGGGGGGTCTATCCTACGCTGTCCCTCCATTGCATTTTGGAAGCAGGTGTCTCGTTTGATTTCACAGGCTCACGGCTGGAGGGATGAACTGTGTGGCATCTCTCCCACATCTGATCTAGATGATATTTAGATGAGACTTTTTGGAATTAGACTATCGAGCTGATGCTGGAACAAATTAAGACTTTGGTGTCTATTAGGATGGAGTGATTGTATTTTGCATGTGAGGACATAAATTTTGGGGGGCAGATTGCCATGGCCTGAATGTTTGTGTCTCCTCAAAAATTCTATGTTGAAATCCTAACTCCCAAGGTGATGTTGTCAGGAGGTGAGTCTTTAGGAAGGTGGTTAGGCCATGATGGGAAAAGCCTTCAAAACTGGGATTAGTGCCCTTATAAGAGGCCCAAGGGAGCTCATTCACCCCTCCCCCTATGCGAGGAGAGGGTCACATCTATGAACCACAAAGTGAGCTCTCACCAGACACAGAGTCTCCCAGCACCTCGACCTTGGACTTCCCAGCTTCCAGAACCATGAGACATGAATTTCTGTTGCTCACAAACCACCCAGTTTGTAGAATGTTGTTACAGCAGCTCCAACAGACTAAGACCCCCTCCTTCCCTTCCCAGCATGGAGGAGCCAGCCAGGGGTTTTAAGACATGAGGAAGTGGTAGAGATTGGGAAGCCACGCTGAGGCACAGGTGGAGTCTGGCAGCTGTACAAAGGCGTGGACCAGAGACTCTGGCCACCGAGGACAAGGGGTAGCAGCAGGTGTGTGGGGGCTCTCAGAATGCAGGCTGGTGGGCCCTGTGGCCATGGACATGGGCTGTCTGGGGAGCACAGAGGGTGCATGGAGGTCATTGGTGCAATAGGGAGATTGGTAACATTAAGTAAATAAGTAAATAAATATATTGAGGATAATGAAGATCAAGTTGCTCACTGCTGGGGAAGATGTTCACAAACAGAAATCTGAGAGGCTTGAAAGAATCCCGAGGTGCTGGATTAGAACTGAGAGTACTGGTAAGAACTCTTTGTTGTTGAATGGATACATGGTAGGCATGGAGATAATTATAGATGTATGTATGCGTGCACATGGATACACACGTATTTCCTAGTTCTGCCCACTGAGCGGGCTTACTGGCATTTAACACTCTGGCAGCAAGGAGCACACCTAGTACCCAGATCTGGGTTTCTAAAGAATATCCTTCACTAAAGGAAGGATTCCAGGGCTGGGCAGGGAAAGAAAAAAATAAGCCCACAGCATTTTTTTGTGCCACGAAGTATAGACATGGTTAATGAATGATATAAGCATGTCAAAAGGATACAGAGGCCAGCTTGAAGGGGCTCCCATGTCCCTTCCGGGCGTGAGTAGCTCACACTTATAATCCTAGCACTTTGGGAGGCTGAGGTGAGAGGATTGCTTGAGGTCAGGAGTTTGAGACCAGCTTGGGCAATATAGCAAGACCCCACCTCTGCCAAAAAATTTTTTCTGTTAGCATGAAGTTGTTCATTGTTTCCTAGTGTCCCGACCCGCGGGACCTTCTGTTACTCGTGGAGGTCAAGGGGGACCATGCCTGAAAGAGATGGGCGAGAGAAAGGAACGAGACCAAGCAAATGGTTGTCAAGGTCTACTTTACTTAGATTCTCAATTGGTTTTATAAGCATACAGAAACAAAGAAGTAGGGAAGGGTAGCGGGGGAGGGTTAGGGTTAATCAGTCTCAATCAGCGTCTTATCGGTGCCTACTTGACTCCACCCTGGCGGGTGGTCGGGAACAATGGTCGGGAACAATTGCATCTAGCACACCCTGGAGCATTCTTCGCTGGAGGGTGGGGTGCCATGTTTGTCCTGGGAATTTTCCATGGCGAAACCCGTGCATAGGACAGGTCATTTGGGTGTTGAGGGTCTTGGCTTCCAACATCCTAGCATCATTTTAATGTCTATAAAATCCGTAATAATATCCCTTTTTCATTCTTTATATTATGTGTGGGGACATCTATCACTTTTTAAAATCAGCATCACCAGAAATTATGAGACTGGGGCCTTTTCAAAGAATCAGTAGTTACTTTGTTGAAATTACTTCCTTTTCAAATAATCAGTAGTAACTTTCTACTAAAGGTTTGTTGAAGGCTTTTCTCTGTCTTCCTCCCTGTGTCTCTAACCTCCATGCAAGAATATTTCCCTTGAGCCTTAGAAACAGCCCTCCCACATCTATCAGCACATATCTCTGCTGAAGGATTCTCTCAACTTTTCTTGTATGTCTTTATTTTGCCTTCATTCTTTGGGGTATTTCTACTGGAAATATAATTTTAGGTTGGCAGTTAATTATTTCAGTTCAGTTAAATTCTTTGAACACTTTGAAGATCATATTCCCATGTGTTTTTGCTTTTCCATATCTACAGAGAAGTCAGATGTTAGTGTTATCGCTGTCCTTTTGAAGGAAACGTGGCCCTTTCCCCTCCACTGGCTAATTATTAAATGTTCTCTTTGTCTTTGGTTTTCAGCAATTTTACTATGTTGTGCCTAGGTGCTGTTTTCTTATTTTTATCCCACTTGAATCTGGGCTTTATTTTTATCACTTCTTGAATCTGGGCTTTATTTTATTACCTTCATCTCAACATCTTGAGATACACCATAAAAACTCCCATAACCTGGTAGGTGGTATCCAAAAATTCAATCACAGAAAACGTGGGGGTCCCCTTACTGTGAAGCTAATGAAAAATAAGGTTTTTAGTCTCCAGTTACTGTGTGACCAAGTCTTGAGGTCTGGCACTGCCCTATTTGTTGACCAGTGGCCCACGGCTATTGGATGAAGCTGGGAGGTTGGATGGAGTCAGGAAGCAGGTGCAGACTGAGTTCGCAGGGGCCAGGTGGGTGGGAGAGGCTGGAGCATCAGGCTGTGTCTAGGTAAGTGTTTCCTGCCACTGTGATTCCTTGCTCTACTGAGTTCTTATACTGGATGCTTCAATCCTGATGCTTTGGTGGGTGAAGAAAGCCCTAAGCAGCCACGATGCATTCTTCCCTGCACAGAAAATAAAAATTTAGCTTTTAATAAGTACTTCTAGGAAGCTCTGTTTGCTTCCTTTTCAAATCTTCCTTTTATTATACCTTGGAATCTTATTTAGTTTGTCTTATTTCCGGTTTATTCTTTGATGTCCCCAATTATTTAAAACTATATACTCTGTTCTGTCTCTTGAAGTGCTATTATCTCAAGCCCTTGTGGAACTAACTCTGCTGTGCTTTGTGCCTGCTGTGTGTCATCCTTGGTAGGCTACTTCCTGATGAGTGTTGACATCTTGAATCATGAAACAGTCTTCTGGGCCTTAGCTCAGGGCCTTCTGTGTCCCTCCAGGTCTACTTCTCATCTTCTTCCTCCATGTGCCCAGGAAGGCCGGTAATGCAAGAACACACTTTGGTGTGTAGTGCATTGGCGTGGCACCTCTGAGATTGTGCATGTGCTATAAATTCAGACCCCAAATCTAGCTGAGGTTCAGATTTGCATGTACATCTCTGGGCAGATGCTTTTTCTCTCAGCCACAGCCCAGGCTGATACAGGCAAACTCCCAGTTCATCCCTCTGTGCTGCTGGGAGAGGCTTCTGTAGCCAACTCCTACTCTGACGGTGCAGCCTTTCCAAGATCCCACTTCCTGCAGGGTCTCATTTTATGCCTCCCTTGGCAGGGTGTGTCCCTGAGACCCTTTGCCAAGCACCCCAGGTCGCCGCAGGCTGCCACAGCTGCCACAAACTGTTTTGGGTCCCAGTGCCTCTGTTTCTGCAGCATGACACCAATTCACTCTTAGGAGATTCCCCCTTGTTTCTTGTAGATTCAGTATACTTTTAACAGAATCCAACTTTTCCCAGTATCTTGTAGTGTCTTATAGCTCAAAATTTTGTCAAAAATGAAAGTCCCTTAAAATTCTCCCATCTTCTATTTCAAATAACAATAAATAGCACAATAAAATTCAGACCTTGCCTGAATTTCTCTGCCCTCTACTGGTAAGGGTTCATCCTTTGAATTGTTGCAGGGGCTGGAGCCCTGGCTCCAGCCACCCTCCCTGCTCAGGAGGGACAGACTGGACCTCGGCCAGGTTCCCCCATCCCTTCTCCCCCAGGGGCAGGAATGAGGACAGTTCAGCGGGTTTCTCCTTTCCCACTGGGACGCTAGGAGGCAAGCTGTTGCCTTCCCTGGGAGAGATGTTACAAGTAAGCTAGGCTGCAACAGGGCACTAAGCAAGAGATAAACACGGCAAAGATGAGGAGGGCTCCTGCAGGAACTTGACTTCCTGCAGCTCGTGGCTGCCTCTTGCTGGCAGTGTGTGGCCGCACCATCCGGATCCTCCCTCAAGAGAGCACAGCTAGGAGCCTTGGCTGCTGGAGTTTGCCGCTTCCTCCTGGCTGCTCCCGAGGATGACAGGGCATGAGGAGTACTTGAACTGGGCCAATTCTGCCTGAGGTGAGAGTCCTCTGATGAGCAACTTTTGCTCAAGGACAACCCCCTGGGCTGGCTAAGGCTTTTTTACAACTGTGCCAAAGGCAGGAGCTCTTTCTAGGCAATACCCTCCCTGCATCCTCTCTCACAGAAGCCTCTAAAGGTCTCCATGCCTCAACATGTCTTGCAAGCCTAGTCCCATCTTGAAATCTGCCTCTCAGAAGACGCAGGCAGGGCATGGTGCTAGGAAGCAGCCAGTGACTGGGGTTTTAAGACCAGCTAGCTATGGCCTGCCTGGGGAGGGAGAGCCCACCCAGCATGGGATGTGGGATGGAGGTGGTTTCTGGCCCAAGGCAGTGGCCCATCATGAAGGTTTCACTGACGGTGGCCCAGGCAAGTGTCTCAGTGGAGGGGGACACTTCTGCCCATATGATGGCTCAGGAATTTGGAGAGTCTTGGGGACCAATGTCCACAAGGGCAGCCATGCTGGCTAGCCACCAGCAGTCACGCTGACTCCACAAAGTGATGCTGACAATGAGCCCTGCCTGTGAGGGCCCTGTAGGGCCAGGCAGAGCCGAGGCCAACGCCAGAGCCTAACAGAGTTGCAGAGTCCTGGGAAGGTCTACTCCTCAGCCAGGTGCGTGTGCCAAGGTCAGGGCTCTGGAAGGGAGACCTGGATGCCTGAGGACACCCCGAGCCCCCAGAGCTCACAGGGACTCTTGTCCCACAGCCAGTAGGTACATGTGGTATGTGACAACTGCCCCTGCTTCAGGACATACTCTGCCCACCTGGCCTTCGTGGGTGATATGACTTGATTTCCCTTATTATTAATTATTAATTAATTTCCCTTATTATTATTAATGTGCTGTCCTGGCCCAGTTCTGAGGCCCCAGCTGGAGCCCTGGGGAAATAATAAGGGAATAATAATTTCCCTTATTATTAATTATTATTAATTTCCCTTATTATTATTAATGTGCTGTCCTGGCCCAGTTCTGAGGCCCCAGCTGGAGCCCTGTCAGCTCCCTTCTTGAGCAGTTGTTCAAGTCCACACTGCAACCTCTGCCTCATCCACCTCTCACACAGCCCTGATTGCCCTGGGCCGAGAGCCAGACAGCTAGGGAGAGCCCTGTGCTGTGTGCCAAAATTATTCAAATTAGCCAATCCTTAGGGAGCCCACAAAACCTAGCTACCTCAACCCTGTTGGCCATATACAAGCTGCCCCGACAGCCCCAGCTGGTTGGTACCCTGTCCCTGTGGTGCCCCCTGTGTGGCCCTGCCTGGCAGCCTTTCTTGTTTGGAGGTGTAAGTGACAAAGAGCTCTGCCTTCCATCTCTTCACGTGTCACTGTGTCATCAAAAGAACCTTCACATCAAAAGAACCTTCGAATCTTACATAATAGGTGTCCAGACCTGCCATGGTGTGTTATTCTGTAATAAGTGACTGGGAATGAATTTATGGTATTTTATTTGAACTTTTTGCATCCATATTACTAAATGAATTAGAGTATTTTTTTCATACTATATCAAAATTTGATGAGAAGTTTGTATTAGCTGTTAACTGAAAAATGATGAGGTTCATGAATTTGGAAAGGAGAATTTTATTTCTCATCAAAGGTTGCAGCCTGTGGGTGGCCATTCTGACTGGCTGGGAAGCAGAACCCTGGCCAGAAGCCAGAACACATGTCGAGTCAGGAACAATGGGGACAGGAATTTATACTGAGTGGGGTGGCCAAATATACATATTTAACAAACTATAGAAGGAGTCATGAATATTCAGGAAAAGGGACCATGCACCTGTGCAATACAGCTTTATGCCCTTTACGGGGTCCGTGTTCTGAACATGGCAGTCCTCTATGCCAAAAGGTGAAGCAAGGACATGAAAACCCTTTCTGCGCATGCTCCACAGACTGGGTAAACCACTTCGTGGTTTGAGGGCTCTGAGAAGAGAATGCAGGTCTGGATCAGTCACAGCATTGCTTTCTGTTTAGGGAAAGCAATGCTGTGACTGATAGCTATTAGCAAGGGAGGGGGTATAATGAGATGTGTCTGACCTCCCATCCTGTCATGGCTGGGAACTCAATTTTAAGTTTTCTCTGGGGTCCCCTTGGCCAAGAAGAAGTCTGTTCAGCCAGCGAGGACTTAGGATTTTATTTTAGTTCACTTAGCTATCTAAAATGTGAAATTTTCCATTCCTTTCTATTTTTTGGAATATTTTTAGTAATACTAGAAGAACCTGTTCCTTATCAACTAGAAAGACTCAGCTTTAAAACCATCTGGACTTGGCACCTTTTGCAATAATAAATCTTTTTGTTTTCTTTTTCATGACATCCTACCATTGGATACAGTAATAAATCTTAATCAAACTTGCCAATTGCTTCCTTTCTCATCGAATTACCCAAGTTTTCCACATATTCTGGTGACATATTTCATGTGCATGTGTGTGTGGCAAATTTCTTGCCATAAAATTGTACAAAATATTGTATAAATCACTCAATCACTTCCTTTTCTATAGTTATATCTTTGTTTTCATTCCTAGTTATGGTGTTTTTAAAGTATGTTTACAAATTCTTTGATACTCCTCCTTTCAAAAGGCAGAATCAGTCTTAAAGACTCACTTCTCAGAAATAGAATGTGGCAGTGACACTGGGCGATTTCGGAGACCAGGTTGCAAAGAACACCACAGCTTCTGCCACCCTCTCTGGGACACCGCATCTGAGTAAGCCAGCTGCCACAATGTGAGGACACTCAAGAAACTCTTTGGGGAGCACCATGTGACAAGAACCTGAGGCCTCCTGCCAATAGCCAGCACCAACTTGCCGGTGCACCGTCTCAGAAGCAGGTCCTCCTGCTCCACTCGAGCCTTCGGATGACCTCACCCCAGATGTTGTGGCTCACTACCCACAGCAGAACCACCAGTGAGGCCGCTTCTAAACAACCCACAGATAATACATATGTGAGATAAAAAATGTTTATTGCTATTGTAAATCCCTAAGTTTCAGAGTGATATTTTTATAACTAATGCACCAGCATTGATTTATTTTCTCCCTCCGATTTATTTTCAGGTCTGCCAGAGCATAGCAGTCAGTCTGTGGAGCTGATCTTGGAGGCAGAGAGGAAGGAAACAGCCCAGTGCTACCCTGGGGGCAGGTCCTCTTCCCCTTGCTCCAGGGCTGGGGGAAGGAGACTGGCACACATACCCAGTTAGGCTTCAGAAAAGAAAAGAACTTTTATCTGAGGAATCTGAGTCCTTTTTAATCATCAGGCCCAGAAAGACATTAAGATGAGATAGCAATCACATCCTAGTCCCCTCAAGCTATGCATCATTTCTGGAAACTGTTTGCTGTTGCCACATGTAGCTACAGATTAACACAATAATGCCACACCAGACACTGTAACACATGCCCTATGACCAAACAGTAATCAACATTACTTCTGTAAACCAGTTCCTGACACACAACTTTGCATCAGCCGTTTCTGTCAAAGTCATGTGTAACTGATGCCACTCAGCGTGTACATTCAGGGCAGTGTGAATCTGTGGTCTGAGGGTGCAACCCTCACATGTGGCCCAAATAAACGTTGGCACTCAGAAACCTGTACCTCAGAACAAAGGCCTCAGAAGCCAAAGTGTCTCTCTGAACTTCTGCCCTCCTGCTTCAGTCCCCTTCTCCCCGAGGCTGGCCATAGGACTAGGAATCCCTCTTCCCAGGTGGGTCATAGGAACCACAACACCTTTACCCCAAAGCCAGCCACAAAACCTAAAAATATTACTCTAAATACCCACCCATGCCCCTTTCTGTTTAAAAACTGGCCATAATGAAATCATCTGACATACCTTGTTTGACGGTAGGTCATGAGACCCCCATTCCAGAGAGGGTCGTGCCCCACTCCCAGGAGGGGTGTTGCTTAAGAAGGTCCTGCCGCCTGTGTCTCCTCAACCACCAACTTCAGTAGCCCAGGTCTCAGCTCCCCGCTCTACGCAGGTCAGGGTTTACCTGTTGAGCCCCTCTTCTTGGTCCAAAGGGAAATGAACCTCCCTAACCAAGAGAAATTTAAAAGAGAAAGCCTCAATTCACAGGAGTCTTAATGTTCTACTCTGGGGACAACTCTGTGATTTCAATTAGTGTCTTCATTCTTTTCTGGAACAAATACTGGGCTGGGTTTCAAGGAGTTACCTCCTTGAAACCCAGAGGAGGAGGTAACTCCTCCCCTGTGCCCCTGCTTCTGAGAGGCTTTCTCAGGTCTGCTGTGTCCGAGGGGGAGGTAGGTAGTCTTGGGGACTGAGCCCTTACCCTGTGTTATCTGACGCTATCTCCAGATAGATGGTGTGGGATAGGATTGGACGACATGATGTCACCATTTCCGCTGTAGAGCTGAGCTGCTTTCTTGCTTGTTGGTGGGAAGAAATCCCCCCCCCCCCTTTGGTGAGGGAAGTCTGTGTTGATGTTGTGTCATGTGTGGATGGTGACAGAGGAGCAGGATTTGCTAGAGCAGACTCAGCTCACAGAAACATGTGGCTTGGGAAGAGAAAGGATGAAAGGGTCTGGGTGGGGAACCTCTGACTCCCTGGTGGCCATGTAGTCACACACAGTATGGAGCCATGGCTATGGTGCACCAAGTTACCAAAAGGAAAAGTTACCAGTGGAATTTAGAGATGGTGGTCGACCCAATTCCTGAGGAGCTGGCTCGTGGGACAGTCAAGGAAATGCCAAATAATAAGAAGCCTGCTAAACACACGGTCCCTTTGTTAACTGCTGTCTGTAATAGCTTAAAGGAAAGTAAGAGTGCTGGGTCGGCCTTGAGGGCAGACCAAACTCAGATGTGAGCCTGTCTGAGCTCAGGCCACCAGCCACAAAGCCACAAAGGGGAAAATTATGCAGGGAAAACAGAAAGTACCTCTGAGACCTGTGGTCACCAAGAAGGCAGCCAGTGAGGGGAAGGACAAAACCAAGTGACAACCGAAACCAGAGGGTGTAGTGTGAAGGAATTGTTCCATTTTGTAGATCAGCATCATCAGCTTCCAGAGGAGCCTTTACTAAAAGCAATTGTGAAAGTAGTTTAGGGGCAGTGTCTCTGGTTTCAATGCTGCAGAGTGGCAGAACATGTTTGGGCTGATGCAGGACCCAACGCTTACTACCGCATGCTCACAGTTGGGTACGTATGATTCCGCCACAGCAGGTTATTCCTGAGGGGACAGCCGGCCCAGTGGACTGGATAAAAGCCACTGTGAAGCCTGTTTACCCTAGGAAGGGGGACTGCCCGGTGCCCCCTCCAATGCTGAGTAGAGCACCCGGATGCAGCAGCTGACATACTTTGGATGCAAGCCATGCAGGCCCTGGCGGTTCACTCGATGACTGTGCCCGGGACCCAGATCACGGTAACTGCTGTGACTTATTCTGCTTCTACGTGGGCACCCTGTGTGACATTACTGCTGCAAACTGAACTACTCACAGACAACCCTTATCCAATTTGCTACCTCAGTGTCTTCTCAAGGGTTTTACAGATGCTAATAAAACATTGGCATTAACAAGAGAATAGTGGATGGCAAAAGGGACAGTGAAAGGACTCATCCTAGGAAGGTGGAAAGTTTTAAAATTATTAAGAAATAAGGAGAATAAAGACAACATTGACAGGGATGACACTAAGAGCAAAAGACAGGGCAGAGCTATAGGACTCGCCCAGCAGGCTGGGGATCTTTAGATGTCACTAAGAAAAGGGATGACTCACCTGGGAATTGATGGGTGTGGAGACAGGGGTAACTCCACCACAGACGCTGATCTGTCACGTGGACCTCTGACTTACCCCAGTCCCATGAACGCCTTCCGATCCTACTTTATTGATTGTCCTGAGTGTCAGAACACGCACTCACTATATATCCTGCCTTTGGATCAAAGCACCCTTGATGTTATCGCACAAATCATAGGCTGTGCCACACATTGCATTCCTGCCTGCTCTGGAGGGCTGTCTCCAGTTGTCCCCTGGAGAGCACATGCACCTCTCCCCAGGTGTGCAAGCCCCGGGTCTGGGGAGTAGCGGTGTGCAGGTCCACCTGTCTTGCTGCCCCCAAGACCATGCTTCTGTCTGTAAGTTCCCCAATAAATCACCCTTTACCGGCAAACTGGATTTGTCTGCCTCCTTCTTTGGTTTCCAGGCTCCTTCTGCATTTGGGGCTTGCTTTGCAGGACAATGAGGTTAAAACAAAAATCTTAATACAACACAATCAAGGGTTTGGTTGGAACCTTAGTAAAGTCCACTCCTACCCCACACTGGCTTCCCCAAAGGTTAGACATAGTTGAGTTGGCAGTACTGCTGCTTCTGTTTTATAAATGCTACAACAATGTAAATGCTCTGACAGATTTGATCGTTTTGCTATAAGAGATCCATGCTTGAAACCCAGGGGGTGGCCTATGGTGTCACACACACACATACTGGTTTTCGTTTCTGGTTCCTGGAACGTAACTCCCACAGCCAGTATTGCAGTCTTTTGTTATAATGTTCAGTGCTTTAGGCCTCAGAAAATAGAATCTCTCTTTCTCCTGTCCTCCTTTCACCTACCCAAGGCAGGAGTCTACTCTTTCCTGCCTTTCTGATTGTGGGTCATAAGTCCCTCATTCCAAAGAAGGTCCTGACCCATGCTCTGGAGGAAGGAATGTCATAAGGAAGATTCCATAAAAACCAGGGAGAACCGGTTCCAGGAGCTTCCAGATAGCTGAACCCGAGGTTTCCTACATTCCTACTGGTGTCTCACTGGAGCACTCCTCTGTCACCTGCATGGAAAATGGTGGTGGTCAGGGGTGTGGAGCACTGCCAGAGGGGGCCCAAGGCCTCATGATGAGTCTGCAACTCCTAACCACAAGACACGTGAGGGCCACAGGGGCACTGGGGCATTGGGGCATGTGGGTGAAGTCAGAACAGAAGGTCCTGGAACACAGGGGTGCGTGTGGAGAGCAACCACAGGATTGCAGTGGGAGACCCTCCTTCGGCCTGGGCAGCCGGGGGTAGTTGAGCTGGCAGGAAGGGAATGTGAGTGGGTCCATCATAGCTGGGGGCCGGTTACAGAGACTCCCTGGCATCACTCCAAACCCAGGGAATGTGTGCTGGCTGGCAACCTCTGGTTATGCAAGCCCCCTAGGGAACGGTCTCTTTTTGGAAAAATGGACCCCAACATCACATCCTGGGTCTGCTGTAGTTTGAGGGAGGGGCCCACACTCACCGCTCAGATATCCCCCACTATGCACAGAATCCAGGGAGCTAGCCAGGCCCCAACCCCGCAGCGCGTTTCAAGGAATGACCCCCCGACAGATTCCACCATCTGGCATTGCACTGACCCCTGGCTTGCCATGCACAGCCAGGATCGTTTAGACAGAATGTTTTCAAGGGAGTCTGGGTCCCATGGCTGGTCCACAGCTGTGACCATGAGGACATGGTGAGCTGGACATCCAGAATCACAAGGGCCCCCCTCCAGTGCAGCTGTGTTTTGCATCAGGGGGCCCTGTCTTGAATGGACAAAGCCCACCCATGCTCTCGTCCCACACATGCTCACTGGGCACCTGCCACAAGCCAGGATGCCCCTGGGTGCCCGTGCACAGACAAAACCTCAGCCCTCAAGAGCTGCTGATCTAGGAGGGGACACTGACCAAGTAGCAAAGATAAAAGCTGACGAGAAATGCCAAGATAGAATGTGCTTGCCCTCTAAGGAGACTGAAATTCATGTGGGGGTGGGGGTGGAATACTATAGTAGTTGGGAGAAGCTTTTAAGCTCTCCTGTTCAGGACTAGCCCAAAGTTCATGATGTACAAGAAAAAATGCTCCAAGGATGGATAGGAGACAGCCTTGCCCAGATAGACCCACCTGTCTCCTACGGTGAGACGGTGGGGACAGATCACCAAGGACCTGGACGCAGGGTGACACCCTGGGCCACAGCCTGCTGGATGTCTCCTGTCCCTGGGGACAGCTGGGGCATCATTCCCAAAGCTGTGGAACCCCCACCAAGTGTCAAAAGAAAAGAAGCCAAACTCTGTAAAATAATTTGAAGAGGTTTATTCTGAGCCAAATTTGAGGACCATAGACTGGAACCACGCCAAAGAAGCCTTGATCAAGTAAACTCGCCGTGGCTGGGTTACAGTTTTGTTTTATACATTTCAGGGAGACAGGGGTTATAGGTTAAGTCATAAATCAATACAGGGAAGGTGTACATTGGTTGGGCCCCAAAAGTGGGACATCTCAAGGGGGGGTACTTTCTGGTTATAGGTGGGTTTAGATTCTTTTACTTGGAATTGGTTAAAATGAAGCTTTTGTCTAAAGGCTGGGAATGTTTTAAGATAAAGAAGTCCTGAGACAAGCCACAGGCCATGTATTTGTTGAGTAAATTGTGGACCTGCAGGTTTATCTTGTATGGCCTTAGGCCTGTTAAGCCATTAGGAAGGATGTTTCCAAGAAGGGAGGTGGCGTGATGAGGCATGTCTCCCTACTCATAACAGGCAATTCAGTTTTAGGGTATCCCCTTTGCCAAGAGGGGGTCCATTCAGTCAGTGGAGTGGGTAGTCTTAGGATTTTTAGTTCACAGGAGGATGTCACCAACTGTGGCAGGGACATCTTGTGACACACAAAGTCCCAGCTTCAGCCTCTATACTTACACACATACCAGATGCCCCTCACAAACTCACATCACACCACATGCCCCCCACTCACACCCACACCACATGCCCCCACACAGACACACACACTCGCACATGCCCCCACACACTCACACCCACACCACATGCCCCCACACAGACACACACACTCGCACATGCCCCCCACTCACACCACATGCCCCCCCACACCACATGCC
>VSMD01132528.1:0-83233 GCA_008750895.1 Mirza zaza | reverse complement strand
CCTTGCAATTGTATCACCTGTGTAGCTTCATGTAACCACACCACAAATGACATATAGAACTGTACCATCACCACAAGGCTTCCTCATAATTCCCCTTTATTGCCACACTCATTCCCTCCCCCTCATATCTAACCACTGGTAACTACTAAACTATTCTTCATTTCTATATTTATGTTATTTCAAAAGTGTTATATAAATATAATTATAAAATATGTATATTTCTGTATCTAAAGTTTTGAGACTGGCTTATTTCCCTGAGCATAATCCCTCCAAGTTTTATCCATGTTGTGTTTATAATTAGTATGTTCTCTTTATCACCGAATAGTATTCCATTATACTAGGTCTTCATCATGTGCAACAGTTTAACCACTCACCAATTTAAAGGCATTGTGATTGTTTACTGTTTGAAACTATTAAAAATATAGCTGCAATGAAAAATTGAAACTATTATTAGAGCTAACAGACTACCTACAGAATTGGAGAAAATATTTGCATGCTATATATCAGATTAAGGGCTGCTAACTGGAATCTCTATAGAACTCAGAATAATAAACAAGAAAAAATTAAACAACCCCATTAAAAAGTGGACAAAGAACATGAAAATAATTTTTTCAAAAGAAAATAGACTAGTGGCCAACAAACATATCAAAAAATGCTCAACATCTCTAATAATCAGGGAAATGCAAATCAAAATTACAATGAAATGTCACTTAACTCCGGTCAGAATGGCTTTTATCAATAAGTCCCCAAACAACAAATGTTGGCATGGATGTGGAGAGATACGAATACTCATACACTGCTGGTGGGACTACAAATTAGTACCACCTCAATGAAAAGTATTATGGACATACCACAAAGATCTAAAAGTAGAACTCCATTTGATCCAGCAATCTCACCACTGGGTATTCATCCAAAGGAAAAAAAAAAAGACATTCCATTAAAAAGACATTTTCAGTTGGATGTTTGTGGCAACACAATTCACAATTTCAAAGATGTGGAAACAAACCAAGTGCCCATCAGTACATGAGTGGATTAATAAAATGTGGTATATGTATGCCATGGAGTACTACTCAACCATTAAAAACGGTGATTTTTACCTCTTGTATTATCCTGGATAAAGATGGAACCCATTTTTCTAAGTGAAGTACAACAAGAATGAAAAAACTAATACCACATGTACTCACCATTACATTGTTACTAATCAATCAGCACTTATGTGCATGTATAGAGAAAACATTCATTGGATGTTGGGAAGGTGGGAGGGGGGAGAAGTGCATGGGTAAATTCACACCTAATGGGTGTGGTACACACTGTCTGGGGGCTGGACACACATGTATCTCTGACTTGGGCAGGGCTAAGGCAATTTATGTAACCAAAGTGTCCCCCCGTAATACTTTGAAATGTAAAAAGAAAAAGAAAAAAGAAAAATCACAATCAGATTTTTGTTTGAATATAGATTTCCATTTCTCTGATATAATTGTTCAAGAGCACAATTTCTGGGTTATAAAGAAAGCGAATATTTAAACTTATAATAAACTGTCAAACTATTTTTCATTGTGACTGTATCATCATACATTCCCAACAGTGAAATATGAGTGATCCAATTTCTTTGAATTATCACATGCATTTGATTTTGTCACTAGATTTCATTTTAGCCTTCTGATAGGTATGTAGCAATATCTCATTGTGATTTTCATTCGCACTTCTGTAATTGTTAATGACGTTAAACATCTTTTCATGTGCTTATGCGACAGCCATATCTCCTCTTCAGTGAATTATTTTTTTCAGAATTTTTATCTATTTTCTAATTTGATTCTTTGTTTCCTAAAATATTGAGTGTTCAGAGTTCTGTATAGATTATATATAGAAGGACATTGTCTGATATGTGGTTTTCAAATATTTTCTCCCACTATTTATTATATATTTCCATCTTCTTTCTAATGTCTTTCATAGGGTAGCATTATTAACTTTGATTCAGTACTATTTATTGATTTTTCCTTTTATTGATTGTGTGTTTCTGTCAAGTCTGAGAACTCATTACTTAGCCCTAAATTCCAAAGACTTTCTTGTATCATTTTCTAAACAATTTATTGTTTCCACATTTAACATCAAATTTTATTTAATTTTTGTTTAACAGATGGCTTGAGAGCTTTAATGAAATAATGGAATAAAGAAGAGAGTAGAGATTCTCCTCACTTTCTCTGAGCATAAAAAGACCACTTTTTTGCTCTTTGAGCCAAAATTGAAAAATTTCTAGATCTCTGTCTTCATCACACATTCACTTTTAGGTTTTTGGTTGTGTTGAGTCTAGGGATTACTGGAAGCAAAAAATAGTAAATGCACCATCAGTTCAATATTTCAAATTCTGGTTCTCTTCCCTACCCATTTTCTAATGCTTACTTTTTAGATACAGGGTATTACTCTGTTGCTCATGCTGCAGTACAGTGAAGTGATCATAGCTCACTACAGCCTCAAACTCCTGGACTCAAGGGATCCTCTCACCTTAGTCTCCCAAGTATCTGGTGTGTACCACCACCCCTATCTAGTTTTTTTTTTTTTTTTTTTAATATTTATTTAGAGATGGGTGTCTCACTAAGTTGCCCAGGTTGATCTTGAACTCCTGGCTTCAAGGGATCCTCCCACCTCAACCTCCCTAGTACCTGGTATTATAGGCATGAGCCCTTGCACCTGGCTTATACTGGTAATTTTTCAGTGTCCTTAAATAGCTGCTTCATGAATACTTCCACATAATATGGCTGGAATCATTGGGATAGACAGAGTAAAATCTGTTTATCCCATCTTAGCCAGAATCAGAACGCCCAACCTGTGTCTTATGTTTTATACTAAATATTTATGTAATATCTTTTTTCTCTTTCATGCTAAATGAAAGTGTTTTTTTCCTTTGGTGTAAAATAATGTTATATGCCTCAGAGCTTTGTAAATCTCATTGCTCCAAGAATGTTATCCCTAACAGAGTTCTGTTTACCTCTGGAAAATATGTATCCAAGTTGGAGAATGACAGGCTATAATATCTAGACACCTCAGGTTACTCTTTCGTCTCACTCTATTTTCATCAGACAATTCATATTTTCAAAAGATGATATTTTGATTTGTTTTCTATTTGACTAATTTTTATCCTTTAATATTTTCTCTTTTTGGCTTTTCTTGAATTTATTTTTCAACTTCATAAATGGATGTTTATCATTTTTTTCAGCATGTCTTTCTATGTACATTTGCATTTAAAAATTTCTTTCTGTAACTGTTTAAAGGTATTCTATACATTTCATTATTAATATTTAAATTATTATAAGGTCAATTATTTATTTTTTTATTTCAGCATATTATGGAGGTACAAATGTTAAGGTTACATATCTTGCCCTAGCCCTCCCTCCCACCTCTAGTCAGGAGCTTCAAGCATGTCCATCCCCCAGATGGTGCACATCACACTCATTATGTATGTATATACCAATCCCCTCTGCCCTCCCACCTGCTCGCCCCCCAATAAATGTTATTCCTATATGTCCACTCAGGTGTTGATCAGTTAATACCAATTTGCTAGTGACTACATGTGGTGCTTGTTTTTTTCCATTATGAGATCAATGTTTTGTAAGTCTTCAAGGCACACTTAGAAAGAATATGTATCTCTAATATTTGGTATTAGGATTTGTCTGCATGTGTGCGAGTGTGTTTGTCTGCATTAGAGCATTTATGTTGTTTAAATTCTCTATATGCTTACTTATTTCTTGTTTTACTTTTCAAGTACTGAGAATTATCGTAACATCATTCTGTATAATTATGCTATTATTGGCTTCCATCTTGTAGCACTTGCAATTTTCCCTCTATCTCTGCATTACATGTGAACTAGTACTTATAGCTAGCTAGAGACTTGAGTGGATTAAGCTTCAATTATTTTTTTTTGTGTGTGTGGGGGAGTAGGGATACTTCATGGGTGATAATATGTACTTCTTATTGCAACACATCAGAAGACATATGAAGGTTTGGTTGTCCCCGCCTAATGATGTTCAAGATTGTTCAGTGAATTCAAGTGATGTTAGCCTGATCCTTCCATTATAATGTTCTCCATTAACTTTAAAAATAATCTATTAATGATCGTCTGAATTAATTATTGTATTAAGTGATTCATTCATAATGGCGATTTTTCTAATTTTATTATTCCTTTACTCATTTGTAGGAATTTTTGTATAGGGAATTTCCCTTCATCTATTATACTATTATACTGTTTGATTACTGTGAAATATGGTTTGCTAAAAAAAAAAAATAGATAATGTTTGACTCTCTCCCTTCATTTATCAAATTTCAGAATAATTATTTGTGCCACTAGCAACCTACAAAGAGATTAATCATTAGTTTTTAGTATCTATATCAGCTTATGGATTTTTAAATATTTTATATTGTTTATTCAACTACAGTTTTTCTTTACTTTTTAATGTTATATTGTTTCTGGCTGTGGCCAGTGAGAGCTCCTTAGTATCAGTCCTGCATCCTTTTGACATGACTCCATTAGTCATTATTTTCTTTGTTTTCTGGCACAACAAGATCCCCAAAATTCAACTTGTGTATTTCCTAACCTGAATCTGAATGTTTCATTTGTTCAAGGATCCCTAGTTTGAAATACCAAGAATGATATTTTGAGACCACAATCTTGGCATTAAGCATAACCATTGCTACTATGTACTCACTGTTTATAAGTCCTTTTGGTGAACAGGGATTAGAAAAACCATACATTTTAGAAATATAACAATAAATTATAAGCTCATTATAATTTCATGCATTGAATTTCTCAATTTAAATTTAAGATTTCAGGTTTTCACTTCTTGCATTTTATATTTATATATTTTTCTCATATTGAAACTATTCTTTGCTAATATCATTAATATAATTATTTACCTTAAAATAGCATATATAGTATACTATATGTGTGTATATAACACACAGTATAGATATTACTACTCACAATAATACTATTAGTTATAGTTAAAATTTCTTCATCTTTCTTTTTTCTTACTAGGATATAGGACATTTCTTACTAAGACTAAGACTAGGACTGTACAATCAATAAACTGTGCTTTAATAATTAGTGGTTGCCAGGGGATAGGAATTTGGAGATGAAAAATGACTGAGAAGGTACATGAGATAACTTTGGGGGGTGATGAAAATATTCTATATTATGGTAATGATTACATTTATCAAAATTCATTGAGTGGTACATAAAATGTGTATTAATTTTGCTACAGGTTAAAATTTACCCCAATAAAATTCAATCTAAAAGATACAATGGTTTTGAAATATTTGAAATAATTCCCTGGATGATTTAGCCACCGACTTAATAGACACTGAGACCCATTTGTTTTATTATGCTTACAATTTTTATAGCATGCTTTCTAATTTTGTTAATTATGTAATATATATGTGGTTTCAATTCTAAGTTGTGTGACAAGGAGTATTCAGAGAAACCTCCTTTTTTGCCTCCGTTCTGGCTACTGTGTTCTCTTTCTTCCCCAAGAAATAATTGCTAAAAATATACTTGCATGGATTCTTTAGAAAATATAAACAAATAGGCAGTACTTATTTTAATTTCCATCTTTATTTTATATGCAGGTTTATTGAGGAACATGTGCTATATAATTAACTCATTTAAAGTGTACAATTCCATGATTTTTAATGTACTCACAGGTATGTGCAATCATCACTACAATTTAAGAAGATATTCATCTCCTCAAAAAGAAAGCCTTTAGCTATCACAAGCCTATCTCTCCATAACACTCATCCTTGCCCAGGCCTCAGCAAACACTTATCTATTTTATGTCTCTAAATACTCTTATTCTGATAATTTTATATAAAGGGAACCATAAAATATGCACTCTTTTGTGTCCATCTTTTTTCACTTTTTTCACTCTTTCAAGATTCATACATGTTTATCAGTGCTTCACTCATTTTTATGGCCAAATAATATTTCATTGTATGTTTATACCATTTTGTTCACAATTCATCAGTGGATAAACATTTGGGTTGTTTCTATCTTTTGGTTATCATAAATAATGATAATATAGACATCCATGTACCAGTTCTTGTCTGTACATATATTTTCATTTTTCTTAGTTATATACCTAGGGGTGGAATTGCTAAGTCATATGTTAACTCTATGTTTTCTGATATAAGAAACACCCAGGTTATTTTTCCAATGTGGATGCATGAGTTTACATTCCCTTCAGCAGTATCTGAAAGTTGTAATTTTACTTCATCCTTGCCAAAACTTGTTATTGTCAGACTGTGGAATTCTAGTCACCCTAGATGTTGTAAATTGGCTTTTTCATTGTGGATTTGACTTTTGTATCTGTAATGACTAATGTTGTTGAACATTTTTCATATGTGTATTGGCCATTTGTATATTCTCTTTGGGCAAATGCCTATTGAGATTCTTGGCCCATTTCTTAATTATTATTGTTAATTGAGTTACAAGGGTTCATTATATAGTCTAGATAAAGGTCAATTATCATATATATATGTATAATTTGAAAATATTTTCTACCATTCTGTGAGTTGTGTTTTTACTTTTTGATAGTGTCTTTAAAGCATAAAAAGTTTTAATTTTGTTGATGTTCAATCTTTCTATTTGTTTCCTTTCTTTTTGTATTTCAGCATATTATGGGGGTACAAAAGTTTAGATTATGTATATTGCCCTTGCCCCCCCAAGTCAGAGCTTCAAGCATGTCCATCCTCCAGATGGTGCACATCACACTTATTATGTATGTATATACCCATGCCCTCCTCCTGCCTCCCATCTGCCCGACACCCGATAAATGTTATTCCTATATGTGCACTTAGATGTTGATCAGTGAAACCAATTTGTTTGTGAGTACATGTGCTGCTTTTTTTCCATTCTTGAGATACTTCATTTAGTAGTATGGGTTCCAGGTCTATCCAGGAAAATACAAGATGTGCTATATCACCATTGTTTCTTAGAACTGAATAGTACTCCATGGTATACATATACCACATTTTATTAATCCACTCATGTATTAATGGGCACTTGGGTTGTTTCCACATGTTTGCCATTGTGAATTGTGCTGCTATAAACATTCAAGTGCAGATATGTTTTTTTTTGTTTTTTTTGTTTTTTTTTAGAATGTCTTTTGTTCTTTTGGGTAGATGCCCAGTAATGGGATTGCTGGATCAAATGGTAGATCTACTTGTATCTCTTTAAGATATCTGAATATTTGTTCATTTTCTTGATTGTGCTTTTGATGTAATATCTAAGAAATCATTGCCAAATCTGAGATCATGATAGCTTGTCTCTGTTTCTAAAAGTTTTATAGCTGTATCTCTTACATTTAGGTATTTGATTCATTTTGAGTTTTTTATATATGTTGAGGGATAAGAGTGTAACTTCATTGTCTTACATGTGGATATCCACTTGTCCCAGCACCATTTGATGAAAAGAATGACATTTGTTGAAAAGAATAAATTTCCCTATTGAATGACCTTGGCATCCTTGTCAAAAGTAAGTTGATTATATAAATATGAGCTTATTTCTGGATTCTTAATTCTGTTCCATTAATTTGTGTATCTTTTCTTAGGCCACTATTACACTGTCTTTATTAATGTTTCTTTGATATAAGTTTAAAATTGAGAAATGGAAGTTTTCTTATTTTGATCCTTTTCGAGAATGTTTTGGCTATATTTGGTCACTTAAATTTTTATACAAATTTTAGACTCAGCTTGTCAATATCTACCAAGAAGATATCTTGGATTCTAATAAACACTGTGCTGAATCATTGGATCAGTTTGGGAGTGGTACTGTTTTAACAATATTACATCTTTCAGTCCATGGACATGGATGTTTCCCATTTATTTACCTCCTTTTCAATTATATATGTGTCTTAACTTATCATGGCTTGTTAATTTCCTCCACATTTTCAAGTTTTGGGGCATAGAAATTTTTATGATATTCAAAGATGATGTTCTGTATTTCTGTGATATCAATTGTGATTTATCCTTTTTCATTTCTAATTGAACTTATTAAAGTCCTTTCCATTCTGCTTCTGATCAATCTGGGAGGAAGCCTGTCAGTTTTGTTTATCTTTTCTAAGTACCAACTTTTTGTTTCATTAATCTTTTGTATAGTTATTTTGTTCTCAATTTCATTTAGGTTTCTTCTTTCACCCACTGATTACTAAATTTTTAGTAGTTATAGTAGTTTTCCAGATTATATTTGAATGATTTTCTGTGTATAGGGTCCAGCTATCTTCTCTTGGAGAAGAATTCACATTTTCCTTTCTATTTTGGATGCCTCTTATGTCTTTATCTTGCCTATTTGCTCTGGCTATAATTGCCAATACATTGATGAAGAACAGTTTTGAAAATTGGCATCCTTGTATTGTTTCTGATGTTTGAAGGAAAATTTTCACTCTTTCACCATTTAGTATAATTTTAGCTCTGTGGTTTCATATATCACCTTTAATATGTTTATAAAGTTTATTTCTACTCCAAGTTTTCTATGTGTTTTTTATCATGCCTATGTTTGAAATTTTGTCAAATACTGTATCTGCATCCATTTTGATAACTATACACTTTGTTTCAATTTTCTCTTAATATAATGTATTATATTGATTGATTTTCTTATGTTGAACCACCATTGAAGTCCTGGCATAAACCCTATTTGGTATTGGTATATAATCTTCTGAATACTTAATTGGATTGGGTTTATAATATTTTTTAAGATTTCTACATTGATATTCTTAAGTGATATTAATTTGCAGTTTTCTTTTCTTTGGAGTCAGAATAATATTGGCATTATTGAATGGGTCAGAAAGATTTATGCCCTCTTATAATTTTTAAGGAGTCTGGGAAACATTACTGTTAGTTTTTTTTTTTTTTTTTTATGTTCGACAGAAATAATTCACCAGTGAATCCATATGTATTTTTTTTGCTGTGAGGTTTTTCCTTACTGATTTAATCTCTTCATTTGTTATAAGCCAGGTCAGAGGTTCTATTTTGTTCTTGAGTTTGTTTCAGAAGTTTGTGTACTTTTCAGCATGTGTCCATTTCATCTCAGTTACCTAATTTATTGGCATACAATATCTCACAGTATTTTCTCATAATCATTTTTATTTCTGTAAATTCAGTAGTTATGTACCCACTTGCATCTTCAAGTTTAGTTATTTGTGTCTTCTCTCTTTTTTTCTTCATCATTTTACTTAAAATTTTGTCAAACCTTTTATCTTTTTACAGAGCCAAATTTTGGTGTCATCGTATTTACTTATGGGGCAAGGGCAAATAAAAATGCCACAAAGCTTTTCTAGAATTTTAAAGTTTTTTTTTTTTTTTTCTTGATTCAGCATTTGTTTTGCTATAACTCTTTATTTTCCATAGCTCTGATAAAGTTGGTTCTGACAGCTGTTGCTTGTTTTTACATGTTTCTGCTGGGCAATAAATGGTTGGAGCTGTTTTTTCCATGCTGACATCATTCCCCAGGAGTTGCTTTTTCTGGTGTGTTGTGCTTGCACTTTGTATCTACTTATTTCTGTATGTTCACTTCATTTTTCTCACTTTAGTTTACATGACAGAACACGATTGCCAATAACTCACAAATTTCAGCCCTATGGAGATTGACTGCACCTTCTTTTTCAGTTGCAGTTGCAATATTCTTGAATAAAATAGTGTAATTTGTGCAGCTTTGGTCAGATTTTTCTCATCTGAACCAGTCAACTATAGTCAGGAACTGGGATATATTATCCTTATGGAGATTCACATGAAAACAATGTAGATTGATTTGGTAATGGCATGTAGAAGGATGGGTGTTCTGGGATGTAATAACTAGATGTTTCATACAGATTGTAAACCTTGACTTAATATATACTTGGTGGAATAAAGAACATATGACCCTCAAAGGTTCTGGATCAATGACATTGAATATATTTTAAAGTTATTTCACGAACTCTTGTGCTCCCTAAATTAATAATTTAGCAATTTATTTGTCTTCATTCATACTTGTATTAGATAAGTACCCTGTTTATGTTTAGTAGGACCTTTTATACTTGATGCTAACAGCTATGTATTCAGTGCACATTTCTCTAGTTACTTGAAAGAGTTAATAGACTTGTCAGTGATTTGACTTGTTTTCCCAGAATCATTTTTATTCTTGCAAAGAGTAACTAAAAGTAGCATAATTTAAAGTCTTATAAAGCTGGATAGTAATCACAGATGCTAGTCTGTGCTGAGAAATAACAAGTCAAGGCAGGGAGATGTATTTTTGAGGTAAAACATTTTACCATTCGTGAGACACCTTGGCTAGGTAGGAATTACTTTCCAACAGTATCTTTTGTTGAATTTGAAAGTCCGGATGGACTGTATAATCTCTGTGGAAATGACTGTAGGCCACATATTGTCCTGTACAGCCAATCTGTTACACACACACACACACACACAAACGTCTTTGTCATTACCTAGAAAAATATTAGCATATTTTAATAGTCACTTGGAGGGAAAAAATGTATTTTGCAATATTTCCTGAATATCTGCTTACAAAGAGAATATTGATAAAATATGCAAAGAATTATGTTACTATTTTTTACTGTTGTTTATTAATCAGAAATTCCACATCTTGAAGAAACCTGAGAAATCAATGTGACTTACTCCTTTGTGGAGCATGACATTGAAGATGGCTTCCTACTTGCTGCATTGTTTTGCTCACTGAAGTATAATATTGTGGAATTTCTATTTAAATCCTTGTGCTTTTTGTTGACATGATTAGTTCATGGATGTCCCTTTTTCTTAAATTACATTTTTTATTATGTCCAATTACAAATGTTTATGAATCTTTAAAAAATGGGTAAAATAGTTTGGCTATCAAAGGGATTCTAAAAGAAACAATAGAATGTTTGTAGCACAAAATTAAATACTGTAAAAGACATAAGATGTGATGAGAAGAATGAATAAACCTTCCAAAAGTATGGAGATTGGGACAATTAATGGAAAGAAAAGATAGACTACAATCCTAATTCTTGCATCAGTCCAAGCATAGTATGCCAATTTAGGAGAGATCTGGACAAAGAAAGGCAGATCTATGATTTTATTTCTGTATGAGATTATGTTCTTCAATATCACATGTCACACATATTTTCTTAAATAGAAGATGAGTGAAACAGCTATCTCCTTTTGGTATATCACTATATTTTACTAAAGGGAATAGAATAAATTATCAATAAAAATATGACGAATTGTCCATATTATGTAGCTATCATCTTAGAAAATGACAGCATGATGGCACAAGATTTTTACCTATAGGTTTAGAGGAAAAGATTCTGGTGAAAGTGAACAACACTGAACTTCTGGGCACAAGAGGAAGATGGTAAAGAAAAGCAAGATATTACAAGAGAACAGCCTTTTCTCCGTCATGCAATTCCATCTCAGTCAACTCTGTATGTAAATATAGATAATATTTACATTTAAGTTCAACTATTTTTAATATGTGTGAATTTTTCTCAGATACACAAAAATATAATGTAAGAACATCAGTAGAATTTTTTAATTTAAAATAATATTTAGAAATTCTCCTATCATTGTTTTTACTGAATCAAAAACATTAGCAGTAAAATTTAAATAGTTTTTTGATGTGTATTTCTGTAATAAACTGCTATGTTACCCAACTCTACAATCATAAACCAAATCCTGATATAATTTTAGACCATTAAAGACTAAAAATGAATTGTTTACAATTTTAATGTGTTAAATGCCATATGCCAAATAATTTCTATAGATATTTAAATATGAAAGGACACGATAACAAATATTGGAATAACATATCTACACATGTATATGTAATATTGGTAAGTACCTTTGAGTATAACACAAATTAAAAATATATATGGACTTGATTTAAAAAAATGAAAACTCATAGGAGGCTGGACATGGTGGCTCACGCCTGTAATCCTAGCACTTGCGGAGGGAGAGATGACAGCGTTGCTTGAGGCTAGGAGTTGTAGACCAATACAACTGAAGAATAGTGAGACCTCATCTCTTCAATAAACAAACAAAAAAAAAAGTATTCAGACATGGTGGAATGTGGCTGTAGTCCTAGCTACTTGGGAGACTGAGGCAGGAGGATTGCTTGAGCCCAGGAGTTTGAGGTTGTAATAAGTTATGATGATGCTACTGCACTTTAACCCAGTTGAAAGAGTGAAACACTGTATCAAAAAAGAAAATGTAGAAATAAAATATGAGCTAGCCCAAGTTAGAAAGTTTATGAGTAAGACTTATAAAAATGCATGCAAAGCATATAGCAACAAATAAAATATTCAATATAGAAGACTTAGGGATCAATGAGCAAAAGACAATCATACCAACAGAAAACTGGACAAGAGCTATAACTAAAAAGTTTTCAAAATAAATACAAATTATAAATAAGCACCTGAAGGTGTTCAAAAATGATAAAAAACAAGAAATGCAGATTGAAACAATGAGAACATATGTTTGATTTATAAATGGAAAATATAAAAGAATGATTAATAATACTTATAACCACCTTTAATTTATCCCATAAGTACCATTTTACAAATTAGAAAAAGGATCATGTTGGGGCAGTGGTCCTATTTTGCTTGTTTACATCATTTGTCTGTCTCCTATAGGAATTTGATTTTGAAACTTCTGCTATAAAGTGCAGACAGAAGGATTTGTATTGAGTCCTAGTGGGAGAAGATGGAAAGTTAGATGGTAAAGTCTCAGACCTGAGGCTGTGAAGTTTGTACTTTATCCTATTGACAATGTAGAGCTCTCAAAATATTTAGTGTTAAATGGCTGGCAAGAATATATAGAATATATTTGAGGAGTAGAATGGAAAAGTAACTCACTTCTTGACTACAGACCTTATTAACTTGAGAAAAGGTTTCTGTATTTATAATATGACACCTATTAAAATTGTATAAATTTTGATCATTGATTATATTTTTTCAAACATTATCTTTGCCATTTCTGTAAGATGTTGAATACTACTTTTGCAACTATATTTTATGACCTAAGAGCAAATTTACCATAAAGTAAGAGACAACAATATAAAAAGAACCTCATTTGGGAGACTACTGTTAATATTAATCATAAGCTAGTGTATACAAAAGTATAACCTCTCTGATGAGCAGTTTGGCAAAATGTACAAATATTCCAAATGTACAAATATGTATCATTTGGACCTGTATATGTTATTTGGACCAATATCCCCACTATATACTATTTGCAGAAAATTATAATCCACAAAATAGAACATATATACAAACATATATATGTACACACACACAGGATATTTCCAAATTTGTATTTAAAGATATGTCATAGTTGCTTTCTCTACAAAACTTGTTAGATGCCATATCAGTAGATAATTCAGATGAGCCAACACTTGGAAGAAACAGACTTGCCAGCTTTTCTTATGGCACACTTTGAGTACTTTCTTCTTGTTTCTCCTGTCTACCATCAATGGCTTCTGAAAATCTTATCATTACAATTTCTCTTTTGAGGTAAGGCACCTTCTAGAAAGATATTATTCAAATTCAAATCTGTCTTTTAGAACTGGAATATGGTTACATTGGGTATGGAGGTGAGCAAGGAATATTTAAAGTTACAAGATATAGAACATATAGAACACATGGTGCTAAGAGCATGAGTTTTGACATGAGATAAAGACTTGAATTCAAATCCAGACACTAAATTTCCCCTCAGTCATATGACATTAATGCTCACAGCATATTTCCTTCAAAAATTTTATTAAGAATGAAAAATATAATTTATATCAAGCAATTAGCAGAGTCCTTAGCATTCAGCCAGTGAATAACTAGTATGAATATTATAAGTCATGGAAACAAAATTTTACTTTAACATTATTTTCAAAGAGAAGTTAATGGGCAAAATATTAAAAATATTATTTTCAAGTGAAACACAGATATATTATGACATAGAATGCAAAAGTAACAAAGAATTTCTTTCTAGTGGGGTTTAAATTTCATTTTTCTTTTCTTTTATTTCAGTATATTATGGGGGTAAAATGTTTAGGTTACGTATAGTGCCCTCACCCCCCACTCCGTGAGTCACGGCTTCAAGTATGTCCATCCCTCACATGGTACGCATTGCACTCATTAGTATGTCTATACCCATCCCATCCTACTCCCTCCCTTCTGCCTAATACCTGATGAAGGTTATACCTATATGTGCACTTAGGTGTTGATCAGTTAAGACCAATTTGATGGTGCATACATGTGGTGCTTATTTTTCCATTCTTTGGATATTTCACTTAGTAGAATGGGTTCTAGCTCTATCCAGAAAAATACAAGAGGTGCTATATCACCATTTTTTCTTATAGCTGAATAGTACTCCATGGTATACATATACCACATTTTATTAATCCACTAATTTATTGAAGGACACTTGGATTGTTTCCAGATCTTTGCAATTGTGAATTGTGCTGCTATATACATCCTAGTGCAGATGTCTTTTTATATATCTTTTGTTCTTTTGGGTAGATGCCCAATACTGGGATTGCTGGATCAAATGGTAGATCTACTTCTATCTCTTTGAGATATCTCTATATTGCTTTCCACATAGGTTGCACTAGTTTGCAGTCCCACCAAAAGTGTATGAGTGTAACTATCTCTCCATATCCATGCCAACATTTATTGTTTTGGAACTTTTTGATAAAGGCCATTCTTACTGAGGATCAATGGTATTTCATTGTGGTTTAGATTTGAATTTCCATCATGATTAGAGAATTTTGAGCATTTTTTCATGTTTGTTGGCCATTATTCCATCTTTTTTTTTTGAAAAGTTTCTGTTCATGTCCTTTGCCCACTTTTTGATAGGGTTGTTTGATTTTTTCTTGCTTATTTGCCTGAGTGTCTAAAAAGATTATAGTTATCAATCTTTCATTTCATGTGTAGCATATGAATATTTTCACCCATTCTGTAAGTTGGCTGCTCTCCTGATAGTTTCCTTGGTTGTGTAGAAGTTTTTAATTTGATCTGGTCCCATTTATTTATTTTTGTTGTTGCCGTGATTGCCTTTGGGGTCTTCATCATAAACTCTTTGCATAGGCCAATGTCTAGAGGAATATTTCCAATGTTTTCTTCTAGAATTCTTATAGTTTCACTCCTTAGGTTTAAGTATGTTATCCACCATGAGTTGATTTTTGTGTGAGGTGAAAGGTGCAGATCCTGTTTCAGTCTTCTACATGTGGCTATCCAGTGTTCCCAGCACCATTTACTGAATAAAGATTCTTTTACCCAGTGTATATTTTTGTCTGTTTTGTCAAAAATTAGATGTCTATATGAGGAAAGTTTTATATCTGGGTTCTTAGTTCTATTCCATTGGTATGTGTCCCTGTTCTTGTGCCAATAACATGTTGTTTTAGTGACTATAGCCTTGTAGTATACTTTGAAGTCTGGTAAGTTGATGCCTCCCATTTTGTTCTTTTTGTCTAGGATTGCTTTTGCTATAGGGGGTTTTCTCTGGTTACATACAAAGTGTAAAATTATTTTTTCTATATCTGTGAAAAATGATGCTGGTATTTTAATAGGGATAAATTGAATCTGTAGATCGCTTTGGGTGGTATAGATATTCTAACAATGTTGATTATGCTGACTCATGGGCATGGTATTGTTTTCCACCTGTTTACATCCTCTGCTATTTCTTTCTTCAGTGTTTCATAGTCTTCCTGGAGAGGACTTTTGCCTCCTTACTTAAATATACTGTTGGCACTTTATTTTCTTTGTTGCTATTTTGAAGGGTATTTAGTGTTTGATTTGGTTCTCAGTTTCATGGTTGAGGGCATATATGAATACTACTGCTTTCTGTACATTGATTTTTTTTAACCTGAGACTTTGCAAAATTTGTTTATCATTTTCAGTAGTCTCATAGCAGAATCTTTGGGCTTCTCTAGGTATAAGATCATATCTTCAGGAAAGAGAGATAGTTTTACCTCTTCTGCCCCACTTGGATCCCCTTGATTTTCTTCACTTGTCTGATTGCTCTGGCTAGGAATTATAGCACTATGTAAAATAGTAGTGGTAAGAGTGGGAAACCTTGTATGTTTCCAATTCTAAACTACAATGCTTTTAATTTTTCCCCATTCAATATTATTTTGGCTGTGGGTTTGTCATATATGGCTTGTATCACTTTTAGGTAAGCTGCATCTATGCCTATTATGTTAAGCATTTTCATTATAAAAGAGTGTTGAATTTTGTAGAATGCTTTTTCTGCATCTATTGAGAGGTCCATATGGTCTTTATTTTTGCTTCTATTTATGTGGTGAATTACATTTATAGATTTGAGTATGTTGGACTATCCCTGCATCTCTCCGATGAAGCACAATCTGTCATGATGGATTAGTTTTCTATAAGCACCTGAATTCTGTTTGCTAGGATTTTTTTTGAGAATTCCTGCATCTATATTCATAAGGGATATTGATCTGTAGTTTTCTTTTTTTGTTGTTGCTTCCTTTCCTCATTTTGGTATCAGGGATATGTTGGTTTCATAAAATGTGCTGGGAAGGATTCTTTCCTTCTTGATATTGTAGAATAATTTCTGCAGGATAGGCACAAGTTCTTCTTTGTGGGTCTGGTAAAATTAGGATGTGAAACCATCTTGCCTGAGACTTTTCTTTTTAGGAATGTTTTTTATTGTTTCAATTTCAGTACTTGTAATTGGTCTGTTCAGGAATTCTATTTCTTTCTGGTTGAGCCTAGGAAGACTGTGAGTTTCTAAGAATTTGTCCATTGCATTCACATTTTCCATTGTATGTGCATAAAGGTTTTTATACTGTTGATAGATGATATTTTGTATCTCTGTGGCATCAGTTGTAATTTCTCTTTTTTATTCCTCTTGGACCTTATTAGATATTTTCCTTTTCTGCTTTTCATTAGTCTAGCCAAAGGCTTGTCAATTTTGCTTATTTTCCAAGAAGTAACTTTTTGTTTTATTAATCACCCATATAGGTTTTTTGTTGTAAATTTAATTTAGGTCTGATTTGATGTTATGAATTTCACAACTTCTACTGGGTTTGAGGTCAAAAGATTTGTTCTTTTCCAGTTCTTTGAGATGATTCATTAGATTATCTATTTGTGATCTTCCTTTCTTTTGTGTGTAGACATTTATGGCAATAAACTTTCTACTCAGGACTGCTTTATCTGTATCCCACAAATTTTGATATCTTTTTATATCTTTGATATCCTTTATCATTAAGTCCAAAGAATCTTTTAATTCCCATCTTGATTTCCTCATATATTAAGTAATCATTCAGCAGAAGATTGTTTAGATTTTACAACTTTGTGTAGAAATGAGAGTTTCTGTAGGGGTTGATTTCTGATTTTATTTCACTGTGATCTAAGAAGATGAATGGTATAATTTCTATTTGTTTAATTTTTTGAGATACACTTTTTGACCTAGGATATGGTCAATATTGGAGAATGTCCCATGAGCCGATGAGAAAAATGTATATTCAGTTGTTTGGGGGTAGAATGTTCTGAAAATCTCATTTAGGATAATTTGTTCTAGAGTTCTGTTTAAGTCCATTATTTCTTTGTTAATTTTTTGTTTGGAGGATCTGTCCTGTGATGTCAGAGGTGTGTTGCAATCTCCGGATATTACGGTGTTGCTGTTTATTCTTATTATTTTTAGATCAAGTAGTTTGTTTTATGAGTCTGGGTGCACCTAAATTAGGTGCATACACATTTAGAATTGTTATGTCTTCTTGAAGAACTGCACCCTTTACCATTGTATAGTGACCCTCATTGTCTTTCATTACTTTTGTTGATTTAAAGATTAAGTCATCTGAAATCAAAATGGACATGACGTCCTTATTTTGGCTTCCATTTGTTTGACATATTGTTTTTCAGCCCTTCACCTTGAGTCTCAATGCATCATTTCAAGTTAAATGTGTTTCCTGAGGACAGCAGATACTTGGTTTGTGTGTATTTATCCATTTGACCACCTATATCTCTTTAGTGGGCAGTTAATACCATTCTCATTTATTGAGAGAACTGATAGGTGGGGCGAATTTCTGTTCATCTTGTTGGGTTGAACCTTATTGGTTTGTTTTCTCTCTTGAGACATTGTGGTATCTGGCCTTTGACCTTTATATTTGAGTGATCTTACTTACATTCACGAGTGTTTATTGTGTTGATCCATGTGTAACACTGTCTTGAGTACTTCTTGGATGGCTGGTATTGTCTTGGTGAATTCCCTCCATATTTGCTTATCTGAGAATATTTTTATTTCTCCTTCATATACAAAGCTTAGTTTTTCAGGGTACAAGATTCTTGGTGGGACATTATTCTGTTTGGGAAGACTAATAATGGGGCCCCAGTTTCTTCTTGTTGGTAAAGTTTCAGTTGAGAAGTCTGGCATTATTCAGATAAGCTTTCCTTTGTATATCATTTGCTTCTTTTGCCTTACAGATCATAGGAGGGCCCCTTTAGTGGATATTTAGGTCATTCTGATGACTGTATGCTGTGGTGTATTCCTGTTTGTAATGAATCTCCCAGGGCTCCTTTGAGCTTCTTTTACCCGGATATCTAGATTTTTAGTGAGGCCTGGGAAATTTCCATCAATTATATCTTCAAATAGCTTATCCAAGCTTTGTGTATTTTCTTCGTCACTCTCCGGGATGCCTATAACTCTCATATTAGGCTTCTTCATATAATCACATATTTCTTGTAGGCTTTGCTTTTTTCTATTATTTCTCTGCTCTATCTCTGTGACTTACTTACTTAATTGAAAGGTGTTATCTTCAATACTTAAGATTATTTATTCCATTTTATCTACCCTGTTCTTGAGGATTTCACTGTCTTTTGTAGTTTCTTGAATAAATTCTACATTTCCATAAGTTGTATTTGATTTTTCTTTACTATTTCAATCTCTTTAGGGAATTTTTGTTCCAGGTCCTGGATTTTTTTGTGTGTGTGGTTTCTTTGTGTTGGTTATCCATTTTTTCTGGCATATCATTGAGTTTTCTTGCAATCCATGTTTGAAATTCTTATTCTGTCATTTTAGTGTTCTATAGTTGGTTCATGTCCATTGCTAGAGAACTAATGCTCCTCCTTGAGGGCGTGCTTTCCATTTGATCCTTCATACTTCCAGAATTATTTCACTGTGTCCTTCCCATCTGGATCAGCATTGCTTCCTACCTTTCAGTTTTTATTTGGAAAGTAATACGCTCTGTTTAGGCTCTGTTCCAGTAGATGCTGTTTAGAAGAAAGGCAGACAACAGCTTCTGCCTACCAGCCTTGATGTGTGTGATTCTATGGTTGCTTGATCCTCCACTTGGGGGAGCCACTAATATGTTGTTCAGGGCTCCTCTACCAGAGTTGGGAGTCTGCTCCCGCTGAGAGGGGTTACTTGAGGAGTCTATCATGGCCTCTTGCCAGGATTTTTTTTCTCTGACCATGGACATATCATATATCTTATTCTACCTACCACAAATCCCCACTGCCATGTACATTATAAGGCATTGATGGTTATTATTACACTGTTTATTTTTTGACTCATTTTACCTACGCATAGTAAACCACTGTTACCCTGGAAAATGCACTAGCACTTGATAATGAGAAAGTGTGCTAATATTTAACTTAGACATACAGAACTTTTCTTTGCCCTTGACTGAATATTATTCTTATTTGTAACCCTGTGAGTTAAAATATTTATGCCACTTTCAAAGAAGATTTTAAAACATGTACTTGTTAATTCTCATGGTAATTCTAGTTCCACGTGCATATTTTTTCAAGAAAAAAATGCCCAAATCAAGTTAATTGACTGGCCAAAGTTTACTCAGAAATGCATGAACAATCAGAACAAAATCAGTGTTTCTCATGGGCTTCAGTAAATACTTATCCTTAAGTGAATTTATTCTCTGAATAAAGTTTTTGTGTTTTTCCACAAAGATACAAAGAAATTATATAGTATCAAGTAATAACTAGAATTTGAAGTGTATCATTTTTGTTCTAGGAAATTTTACTTCTTCAAAAATTATGTCAAGAAAGCAACAGAAGACTCTTCAATGTTATTACTACTATTATCATTATTGATTTACCCTATGCACTCCCTGTGAAGCTTCTGGGCATATGAACATGACAAACACAGAAACTTGTAAATACCAGGTGCTTACAAATGATCCATAACCAACCTTGTCAGATTCACAACATTAGTTAAGCAGATGTGTGAATGAACAGTTATTGTGAATTTAACTTTTTGATAGGAAGGGTAAAAAGCTGAAATTTCTTCTAAAAGGAAAGAGAGGATCCTTATTTATGCTTTTCACCAAAAAAAACACAGTTCATATTTCTTTAAAAAAGACACTGATCCTTCCCAACAGGAGACTAACATGTGTCTCAAAAATAGGTGGTACAAATAGAATAATCCATTAACAATCCAAAGAGCCCATTATAAAGTTTATGTAGACACAAAATGAAGCTGAGGGTAAATTTTCAGAGAATTTCTATAATGAAAAGAGCTAATTCTGACATGGTGGCTCATTAAATTATATTTCTCCCCCACATACACAAACAAAAATTTAATAAGAATAACACTGGCTAATATCTGAATGTTTTCTCTTTGCTATACACTGTTTTATAAGCATGATATCATACAATTCATATAACACTGAGAGGGTAGGTAATTTTCTTTGGCCATACAGTTCATAAGGAAAGGATCTTGGCCATGCAACCAGGTCTGATTGGCTTTCAATCTATGCTCTTAGTAAGATTGTAAGGTAAAAATATCTGGAGAAAACATTTTCTATTTTATAAAATGAATTAATCAGATTACCTATTTGCATTCATTAGATTTACTTACTATTTCCTTTATCTTCATTTTTCATTTCCGCTGAAGCTTATGAAATTGAGACTAATGTATTTTTCCCCAAGTTAAACTGCAAGCTCCTCATGGGTAAAGACAATGTCAAATATAAAATAAAAAAATAAACAAAAACAACCCACAACATAGTTTTTGTGGATAGGGGAAGATAAAATTATTCATAGAGTGACTGGAAATGGTTTTTCAAATGAGCCCGACAACTATTTTTTACAATAGTTTGAAGTTTATCTACATATATCAAGGCAATTTCTCAATCAACTGGCATGCTCTATTATAAACACCATGGAAACATTTTATATGATGACGGTTTCACTCTACATTATTTGCTGATGACACTACTGGTAGAAAAGGAAAACAAGCATAGGCGCCTCACTTTTGAGTGTGTGTGTGTGTGTGTGTGTGTGTGTGTGTGTGTGTGTGTAGGGGTGAGATTATTCCATAATATAAATAATATTACCTTGTCCATTTAAAAGTGTATGGGAATAATAAAATTCCTTTGCTAAATTTGTATATAGCAGGGATTTTTGACATTTTTGTTCACCTTTTATATTTTTATCTTATTTTTAAAACAAATCTAGGATTCATTCTATAAGATTTGGATGCAATCAAAGGCTGTACTTAAAGACCCAGAAGTCCACATGTTGCCTTAAGGGCGCAGGTTCCCCACCCTTACAGTGTTTTCAAAACTTTCAGTAATTGATGAAAAATATCATCTGTATTTTGATCAATATCACAAATAGATGTGTCTACTTATGCACAAAGTTGCCTTTAGCATAACTATTTTAAAGAAAACTCAAATAACTCTCAACTAAATGTTGCTTTCACAGTGGTTTAGCTTCATGAAAGATGACTTTAACTTACCAGTAAATATGAAAATCATTAATAACTATGCAGAAAGAGTTTAACTGGAGTTAAAGATGGGGCAATTGAGCACTTGGGGATTCTGTGCTTCGTCACCCTGTTCATTTGTGAATATTTATTTATATTTATTTATTCTATCATCAATAGCCATAGTTTGAAAGGACAGATTTTGAATGGACAGATTTCTTTGAACATGCCTTTATATAACTGGGACCACCTAAAATTACTTGCCAAGGGGTTGGAAGAGTAGCAATTTTCCTCCATTTATACTTCTATTAAACATTTACACCTTATGGAATTTATGGTTATATGGTAATACTTTGACTTGATATTTCTAAGGAGACAACATTTAGAAACCGATATTGTATTCTTTTACAGCTGTTAAGCTGTTTTCTCAGCCTTGAATGACCTGCCTTAACTCACATCTCAAAGCATGGTTGGGATGTGTCAAAGTCATAACATGTAACCAAAATGTTTATACCCCCATAATTTCCTAAAAGAAAAAGTAAAAAGAAAATCTATTTATCCTTGGTAGATCATAGAAATGATGGATGCTATGCAAACACTTCTTTAAAAATGCCAGCATAAATCAATCTGTCCTTCTTCTGTATTGTTAAATACATTGAGTATCCCTTTACAATAACATATATTATTTTGCTGTATATTAGTGCTAGTTATTTTTACTGATTTTGATATCTTTAAGAGTAGAGAGCTTATCCAATTTAATTGTCCAAGTGCTCAAGTGCTTTTCAAGGGCCAAAAACTTAATGATAGGCTTTGTGTATGGAAGATTCTCAGTAAAATTTAAAAAAGAAAATTGAAAAGTAAGTAAATAAATGATTCACTGGATGGATAGATGGATAGGTGGATGCAGATAGGATGGATAGATAAATTAATCAATTCAGAAAGACATGTTTCAAAGTTCCAGTACTTCATGAATTAGTAGAGTGTCAATTTGTTCATTAGCTTAATATGGATATATTATGACTATTTAATTAAAATGAAGTATTTAAATGTTTAGTGGAAGATCTGCTATTGTACGTGTATGACCTGCTCAACAAAACTAGGCTGTCATGACAATGCCTCAATATTCATAGTTTAGTTGGGCTCTAGGACTTTATTGTTTATGCCACCTACTGTTAGTTCAGAACATAGTATTTCTGAGCCTCTTATTTATATGAAAGTTTAGTGGCATTAATACTTTGCTTTAAAAACTTTTGTGTGGCCTGAACATTAGGTTGCATACGCAGGTCTCACAGTAGTCATAATCCTTAATGGTAGCCTATTGATAGAGGAAGAAGTATGAAATTCTTCAGAGTGTTTTGGAAGTACAGCTTCAAGCACTAAAGTGTTCATGAAAGTGACTGGAAAAGGATGAATGTTGATATTTCACTTTTATATACTGTTTATATATATATACTTCTTGAAAGTCTTTCATTTACCACAACTCATAAAACTGGATGGACATTTAAATGAATAGACATAGCATCTAACCAAAAGATGCTCTTCTCAAGTTAGTACCATTACTGCTATGATGATGACAATGATGACGATGATGATGATGATGATGACTACTACCACTACTGCTTGTGCTAATATTATTATAGGCAATAATATTATTACTAATGGTTGTACTTGCCATCTGTTGAGAATTTACTGTGCAAAGCACTTTGCTAAGCACTTTACATGCAAGATCACTTTTTGTCTTCATAAAATTGTGAGGTAGTTATTGTCATCCCCATTTACTTACAAGGACACTGAGACTTATAGACGATAACTTTTTAAAAATATTGCAGCTAGTAAGATGGCAAACTGTTCTGATACTAAGGCCAAATTTCTTAAGAAGTAAATCTAGAGCCCATTTTTGTTTGTTTTTTTAAGTTACAAGTATAGGTACAGATATTAATGATTATAGTAATTTCACCAATAACAATCTCTTGCTGATTTCTCCAATATCTCTTGCTTATGTAATTGATAACAGATTATTTATATCCTCCCATGCCTGTTACACAGTTTGAAAAGCCATATAAAATGTTGTACTTTCTTCATAAGCAGAAAGACAAATAAACCATGATCTTGCTTATATAGAGAGTGTAATGAAGTCAAATGCATAGAAACAGAAAGTAAAATTGTGGTTTTTAGAGGCTTCAGAATGAGGAAAATGGGGAGATATTGGTCAAAGGACATGAAATTTTAGTTAGTCAAGTGAAATAAATTCAAGAGATCTATTGCATATCATTGCAGCCACAGTTAATAACAAAATATTAATATTTTGTATTTGAAAATTACTAAGGGAGGAAATTTTAAGTGTTCTCACCACAAAATATAGTATGAGAGATAATTCATATGTTAAGTGGCTTGATTTAGCCATTCCACAATGTATACATATATCAAAACATCACATTGTACCACATAAAATATACAATTTTTATTTGTCAATTAAAAATCATTCTTTGCCAAAAATGTTGGCTTTTTAAAGACAAAATTTGATTAACCTATGCATATTTTATTATGGATTTTTCAAACTTACTATGTATCCTGAAGGTTTTTCTGTATCAGTATATATAAATTTAATCAGTTTGTTTTAATAATTATGTAGTTAGTTATTCTGTACTACAGATGTACCATCATTTATCTAAAATATCTCACTGGTGAAAATCTAGGATAGACACTACTTTTTGCCATTAGAGACAATACTGCAATTAACATCCTTGGGATTAAGTATTTGAGCTTTTGTTGCTATAGGAGAGATTCTTAGAATTATAATTACTGATTCAAAAGAATATATTTGCATTTTAAAGTTTAATAGACACTGCCACATTAACTGCCCCAGTATAAATTGCAATTGACATGTTTCCCAGTAACATATGAAAGTGCTAATTTATCCATATATCCACAAATATTTGATGTTGTCAACCTCTATTTTTTTGTCAACCTGATTGCATTTGCTCTATCAGAAAACATATAGAGATCATTTGTCACCTGATGATACCTGATAATAAACTACTTGTTTCTTCCCTTAATGGCTTCCAATTTAATTTCAGAGGCAAATGTTTATGAAATACTAATAGTTGTAATGTCTGTGGTGGAAATACTCGTGTGGTAGAGAGCCAGGTTTACGTTGCCATAAGGGTGAAGTTGTTGGGTTTATATTATTTAGTTCAGATTCCCAGCCAGACGATGACACACAAAATTGTAATGAACAATCTAACTAACTCCCTTTTCTGAAATAATTAGATAAATACTTATTTTGAGAGGAGAAAAAAAAAAAACAATAAGCATTCTGCAATCTGCAATAGGCAAAACATGATTTTGAGATGCCATAGTGCTTTGTATCATATCAAGTCTCCGTATTTCACTTTCACATCTACACTGAGGTTCCTTGTACCTTTAGCAGTGAAATAATTTGGCTAGCAGTTAAAAATCTTGAGCTATTTTCCTGGCTCTACCACAACTAGATGCATAATTCTGGGCAAGTCACTTCCTCTCAATTGTCTTGTTTCCTCATTTGGGCTTCTTAATCACATTAAACCCACCTTCATTTTTAATAGGGGTATATATACCTCTATCTCTTATAGTAGCTAATGGTTATGACATTGTATAGACAATTTAACTACTGGAAAGAAGTTCTAAATGGACAAATTTGTCCATTTAGGACTCTCCAAATAAGCATGGATAAAATGTGTTCAGAATTTGTGATTCTTACATTGTTATCCTGAAATAAGTACTTTGTGACTCTGCAAATTGAGCATAACAACTAAAAACACAGAATTTGGTGGTAAGAAAACATGCATTGCAGACATGACACTGGCTATTTAGCAATATACAGTTAGGTAAATATTGTATTAGTGAGAATACCTTCCTTCATGAATCCAAAAGCTTAACTCAATGTAGTTTAAGTAAATATGAAACTATATTGACTTATGATGATTGAGTAGTTCAACAGTACACATAAATTCCTTAATCACTTGATCCAGTGTTCACATAATTTCATGAGGATAGTATTTTCTTTCTCCTTATTTCATGGCTCTACTTTAGTATTGGCTCTATTTTTAAGTACCACATGGTCACAAAATGACTGCAGCAAATAGAATCCTGTAGTGGTCTCTATTTCATATCTAGCAAGGAATAAGAGATTAATTTTTCTAATAGTTAAAATATACAAAATTGGCACCAACTGGTTTAACTGTGTCATATATCTATCCCTCAAGTAACCATTTTGACTGGGTAGAAATAAAAAAGACTAGTTAGATTCACTAGGGTCACATGCTGTACCCCCAAAACCTGGGTAAAGATGAGATTTCTACAGAAGCATTTAACCTGAGAATAAGCAAAGAATTAGTGTCCAAAAATGAAATTGCATGGTGTGGTCCCCAAAATGGAAAGTGGTACATGGTGGCAATAAAAAATAAGTCAATGATATTACAGTATTAATTTTATACTGCTGCTATTACAAGCTACTATAAACTTCTAATGACTTAAAACAAGAACAAAATGTCTGTTGAGGGGTTAGGGGTGGGTAAACTCACAACTAATGGGTGTGATGAGCATTGTATGGGGAAAGGGCATGCCTCAAATCCTGGCTTGGTTGAGGCAAAGTCATAACATGTAAGCAAAATGTTTGTACCCCCATAATATTCTGAAAAAAAAGAACAAAATGATCTTATAGTTCTAGAAGTCAGAAGACAAAAATTAGTCTCATTGGGTGCAAATGAAAGTATTAGAAGGGCTTTAATTCTTTCTAACTGTAGGGTAAATTGCTTTCTTGACTTTCCCAGCTTCTAGAGACTGCTCAAATTCCTTGGTTCATGGCCCCATTTCATCTTCAAAGCCAACAATGGCAAGTCTAGTCTTTCTCATGAATGTTATCTTCTGATTCTGACTTGTTCATCTTTGTCTTTCCCATTTAAAATCCTGTGGTTACTTTGGTATAATTTGAGTAATCCAGGGTAATCTCTTTATCTTAAAGTCAGCTGATTACCTACTTTAATTTCATCTGCAAGAATAGTCTGCAATTAATTTCATTCTTTATTATCCCTTATCATGTAACATAACTTATTCATATGTTCCAGGGATTGGAATGTGGGCATCACTGCGAGTAGCAGGGGAGTCCGTCATTCTGCCTACCATATGAACTAAACTATTTGAGCCTTATTTTATCATCTCTAAAATGAACTAATAACACTTGTCAAAGAATCCTTGCAACATTAAATGAAAGTATGCTTGTAAAATGCTAAGTATAAGACATGTTATGTAATATGTACTCAAATTATAACAGCAGGGTTATTACTTTTTTTTTTGGAAATCATTGCTATTATTAGTAGAAGTAAAATTATATCTACATACATTACACACATACAGTAATTTTTCAACATATATTTCACCTCTACCTTAAAATATACTTTAAATTCCAAATATGAAATACAGTTAAAACCAGAAAGTAATGTTCCATTCATTAATTATCCTGGTGCAGCATGTCTTAGCCTGGGGCTGAAATTAGCAGTGAGAGATGGTATCTGCCAAACTTTCTACAAGGTACTTTCAGGTGTTTTTTTTTCTCACAGGACAATAGTGGCTGAACTAGCAATGTAGTTGAGTTGTCAGGTGGCTGAAAAAGAATGGAACTTCTGGCACAGCATTCTAAGATTTAGAAACTATGCTTAGGCAGATACATACATAATTGGTTTGCTTAATTCTTTCTCTATTGTTATTTGTATGTCTGAATTAAGGATATTTACTATTGTTACATTTCTGAGGTAGCCCCTGTCAGTTACACTTTTAGTCTTCAGCTGTTAGCACCTGCTTACTTGTCCCAGGATCCTGTTCCCTAATCAACAAATTTCTGACCAAGGAGGTAGGACTAAAAATGTTTCACAAGGAATTTAATGTATTTTGGCTTTCATAGTCTGTAAGTTTCAAATAGACTATTTAAGAGAAGGGAGGCAAGGTGGTGGATGAGAAACACCTACATCCAGAGTGTCTGTACAAGAAGAAATTTTAGATGAAAGGGAAAAAAAAGACAGACAAACATCGATAAGATGAGGGTAAGATGGAAGGTGCCTGAACCTACAGGAGACTCCACAGGAACACGTTGCAGAGCAGAACTAGAAGGAGAATGACATTAGCAGGGTCTAGGCCCTGAGAGCCTTGGAGACCAACAAGAAAGGTAGATGGAGCAGTTAAAATTTCTCTCCCTTGCATCTTGGACTGCTGGTGCGCTCCCGAGCTGCTGGAGAGACATGCCAACACCAGCCCAGAGACAACTACCACCAGTGAGCAGAGGGACTCTTGCAGACAGGACACCAGGCTCTTATGTCCCTTGCAGTGCCTCCCACCCCATAGACCAGAACCAGTTGGCAGGTACCATATTGCTGTTTTCCTCCTAGGGACCTCAACTCCTCAAGATTTGTCTTGCTCATCCCCACACAGACATTTTTCAATTCCAGCCCAGACTGCAGAAGACACAGGGATTCAGTGGGCCCTGGGAGATCTATGGGACTCCAGGCCTGGGAATTCTGGGAGCCCTGCTTCCTGGAGAAAGGGCTGGAGACTACCAGTGTGCAGTACTTCTTCCGCCTAGTTTTTTATATTCTCCCCTACCCTTCCTCTACTGACAGATGCCAAGAGAGACAGCTTAAACACCACTGGGAGGCATACACAGGGAAAGGGGCTCAGACCATACTTTTTAGGCCCCTGCAGTGCACTGAAGTGTGTTTGGAATACGAGTGTCCTATGTGCTGGCCCTTCTTGCTGCTGCTTTCCTTGTGACTACAACAGAACAGGGCATATCCCAAGGCAATGAATGGACATTGATCCAAATTGGGCACACCTTGGGTGACTTGGGACAAGCATTCTTCTCCCTGGCATGTTGTGTGATTCATTTCTAGAGCTCAGGGGACAGGCCTGCAGTCCATATCCTATACATCACGGTCTCAATAACATTGCCCAGGGGCACAAAAGAGGTGTTTTTGAACTAGCCTCATGAAGTGTGTGTACCATCAGGGACAGATCAGAGTGGGTCCAAGCTGCAGCATGCTGAAGCGGCAACCTTCCTCCCATAGGAAGACCACACATCCGTCTCAGGCAGTGATCCTGGGAAGGAAACATCCCAACTCACATCAGTGTCAGGGGGAGCTCAGCTGGCTTCAGGTCCGCCCTACCAGCAGAGGCCCATGAAAAACTACAGAATAAGAGAGGAGGAAAAGGAGTGAGGCCTGCTCCAGACTGCCAGACCATGGGCCTCAGACAGCCCCAATTCCACACTCATACATTCTGGTTGAGTGGTCAACTTCAGCCACTCCCAGGCAGCTTTGGTCAGAGGCGGGGAATAGACTTTGACCCCTGAAAAGCATGTGTGTCACATGAGGGCAGGCTCACCCAAACCAGGTCTGTCTAGCCTATCTCCCATACCAGCCCCTGCTGAGGTAGAAAAAAAGAAAACGCTTGGAGGTCCTAGAGCCCCAACCACCACCTGAGGCACTAGAATGCTTCTTAAGAGTAACTCGAGCTGGTCACAGGACCCCAAAACAACATTTCAGCTTGCTCCTTCCAGCAAGCACCACCTACTGACAGGTAGGTCAATTTGCACACCCTTTTACTGCATATAATAACTCATCATACAGAGTGTGATCAATACCCATGCACAAGCACCATGTACTGGCTCAGAGATCAAACTCAAACTGGGCGTGTCATTATCTAAATGAAATTCCAAATGTAAGAAGAAACAGCTGCTCCAGAGGGGAAGGAATCAGTGAAAGAACCCTGGACGTATAAAGAATCAAACTGAAAGGACACCACCAAAAGGGAATAGCAGCTTTCTAGCAATGGATACCAAAAAAAAAAAAAAAAAAAAAAAAACCCATAACACTGAAATGACAAATGAAGAATTTCCAACATGGATTGTAGGAAAACTTAATGAAATGCAAGGGAAAATGTATACCCAACACAAAAAATGAGACAAAATAATTCAAGACTTTGAAGAAAAATTCACTAAAGAAATTGAAATATTAAAGAAAATAAAACAGAACTTCCGGAAATGAAGAATTGACTGAAGGAATTATAAAACATGCTAGAAATACTCAAGAATAGTGTAGATCAAAATAAATAATCACAGAGATTGAAGACTACACCTTTCAATTATAAAACTCAGTAATGGAGATAGAGCAGAGAAATAAGAGAAAAGATCATGCCTACAAGAAAAGTGGGATTATGTGAAGAGTCATAACATGAGAAGCATAAGCATCCCTGAGGGTAAAGAATAAAATACATAAGGGTTAGATAAACTATTTGAGAATATAATGGAGGAAAATTTCCCTGGACGTGCTAGAAATATAGATATCCAGGTACAAGAAACTCCAAGGACTCCTGGGACATTCATTACAGACAGGGAGACACCATGACATATAGTCATCAGACTGGCCAAAATTAACATGAAAGAAGCTCTCCTATGAGCCATAAAGCAAAAGCATCAGGTAATATACAAAAGAAAACCCATCAGACTAACTGCAGACTTCTCAACTGAGACCTTACAACCCAGAAGGGACTGGGGCCCCATTCTAAATCTTCTTAAAAAGAATAATGGCTAGCCTAGAATTTTTATCCTGAAACTAAGTTTCCCATACCAAGAAGAAATAAAGACCTTCTCAGACAAGCAATGAGCGAGGGAATTCATCAAGATCAGACCTGCTATCTAGGAAGTACTCAGAACAGAGTTACACATGAATCAGCACAATATTCTCTTACCAGTATAAAATCATACAAAAGCTAAAGGTCAAAGGCTAGACACTATAATGGCTCAAGAGAGAAAGCAAAGCAACAAAGTCCAACTCAACAGGATGAACAGAAATCTGCCCCACTTATCAAGTCTTTTGATAATTTCTAAAGAGACATATGCTGGCAAGTATCTGCTATCTTTAGGAAACACATATAATCACTCATAATGCATTCAGACTCAAAGTTATGGAATGGAAAACAATGTTCTATGCATATGGAAATCAAACAAAGCTGGCATAGCAGTTCTGATTTCACATAACTTAGTCTTCAAATCTACAAAAGTAATGAAAGATAAAAATGGTCATTATATAATTTTAAAGGTAACAATTCAACAAGAAGACAAAACCATTGTAAATATTTATAAACCTAACTCAGGTGCACCCAGATTCTTAAACCAAAGCCTACTTTACCTAAACAAAATGATAAACAGCATCACTATAATAGCCTGGTATTTCAACACACCTCTGACAGAACAGGACAAATCTTCCAAACAGAAAATAAACAAAACAACAATGGATGTAAATAGAACTCTAGAATACATAGGAATGACTGACATTTAGAGAGTATACTACCCAAAAAAACACTGTATATATGTTTTACTCATGAGCTCATGATACAATCTCTAACATTGAGCATATCCTAGGCCACAAAACATGTGTGAACAATTTTACAATAGAAATTATACCATGCAACATCTCAGACCACAGTGGAACAAGCTAGAAATCAACTCCAATAGAAACATACATCTCTACTTAACATCATCAAAACTAAACATTATGTGGAATGATTATTGGGTTAAGGAGGAAATGAAGATGGAAATCAAAAGATTATTTGAACTTAATGATAGAGGAGACACAGTTATCAAAACTTGGGACACAGCTAAAGCAGTCCTGAGAGGAAAATTTATATCCATAAAAGCCTACATCCAAAATACAGAAATATGACAAATCAACAATCTATTGAATTATCTCAAACAACTGGAAAAGTATGAGTAACCAATCCCAAACCCAGCAGAAGAAAATAAATAACAAAAATCAAAGCAGAACTAAATGAAGTAGATAACAAAAGAGCTATATGGAAGATTAATAAAACAAAAAGTAGGTTCTTTGAAAAAATTTTTTAAAAATTGACACATCTCTTGATAAGTTAACCAGAACCAAAAAATAAAGGACTCTAATAAGCTCAATCAGAAATGAAAATGGAAAAAAATCAATTGATATCAGAGAAATAAAAAAAAATCAACGATGAATATTATAAAAATCTATATGCATATAAACTTGAAAATGTGGAAGAAATGGACAAATTCTTAGAAATACACAGCATCCCAATACTCAATCAAAAAGAAATAGAATTCCTGAATAGACTAATACAAAGCACCAAAGTTGAAGTAGAAGTAGAAAAACTCCCTAAGAAAATAAAGTCCCGGACCAGATGTCTTCACACCTGAAGTTCACCAGATCTACAAAGAAAAACTGGTTTCTATCCTTCAGAAATTATTCCAAAACACTGAGAAGGAAGGAATCCTCCCCAACATGTTATTGAATTCAACATCACCCTGATACCAAAACCAAGAAGGGATTCAAAAAAAAGGAAATGACAGACCAATATCCCTTATGAATATAGATGCAAAAATTCTCAATAAAATCTTAGCAAACCAAATTTCCTTGTTTATCAAAAAAAAAATAATTCATCATGACCAAGTGGGCTTTATCCTAGAGATGCAGGGATCATTCAACATATTCAAATTTATAAATATAATTCACTACATAGGCAGAAGTAAAAGCAAAGACCATATGATCCTCTCATTAGAACAGAAAAAACATTTGAACATTTAGCACACATTTATGATAATAACACTTAACAAAATAGGCATAGATAGGACTTATCAAAAAATGATAAAAAGCCATATATAACAAACCTACAGCCAACATTAAACTGAAGGGTGAGAAATTGAAAGCATTCCCACTTAGAACTGGTACTAGAAAGGTTGGTCTCTATTACTTCTTCTATTCAACATAGGGCTAAAAGTCCTAGTCAGAGCAATCAGACAAGAGAAGGAAATCAAGGGCATCCAAAAGAGGTCAAACTATTGCTTTTTGCTGGTGATATGAATTTATATCTATAAAACCCCAAATATTCTGCCATGAGACTGCTGGAATTGAAAAAAAAATCAGCAAAGTCTAAGTTTACAAAATCAATGTACAGAATTCAGGAACATTCCTGTATGCCAACAGCAGTCAAACTGATAACCAAATCAAAGACTCAATACACTTCACAATGCCAACAAAAATAAATAAATAAAATACTTGAGAATATATTTAACTAAGAAGGTGAAATACCTCTACATGTAGAATTTTGAAACACAGAGGAAGGAAATAGCAGAGGATGTAACAGGTGGAAAAGCACATCATGCTCATAGGTCAGCAGAATCATCATTGTTAAAATGTCTGTATGAACTAAAGTGATCTAAAGATTCAATGCAATCCCTATAAAAATGCTGAAATTATTTTTCACAGATCTAGAAATAATAATTCTATGGTTCGTATGAAACAAGTGAAGACCCCATATAGCAAAAACAACCTTAAGCAAAAAGAATAAATTGGGATATATCAATTTACCAGACTTCAAGCTATATTGCAAGTCTACAGTAATTAAAATAGCATGTTACTGGCACATGAACAAAGACATATACCAATGAAACATCACAGAGAACCCAGATACAAAACCATCATCATATAACCATCTGATCATTGGCAAAGCAGACAAAAACATAAACCTGGGAAAAGAATCCTTATTCAATAAATGGTGCTGGAAAAACTGGATAGCCACATGTAGGAGACTGAAACAAGATCTGTAACACTTACCTCTCACAAAAATCAACTCACAATGAATAACAGACTTAAACTGAAGGCATGAATCTACAAGAATTTTAGAAGAAAATGTTAAAAAAAAACTCTTATAGACATTGGCCTATGAAAAGATTTTATGAAGACCCCAAAGGCAATTACAGCCAAAACAAAAATAAATAAATGGAACTTAAGCAAACTAAAAAGCTCCTGCACAGCTAAGGAAACTAGCATGGGAGGAAACAGACAACCTACAGAATGGGAGAAAATATTCACATGTTACATATCCGATAAAGGGCTGACAACTTGAATCTATATAGTACTCAGGAAAATCAGCAAGAATAAAATCAAACAACCTTATAAAAAAGTGGGAAAAGGACATGAACAGAACCTTTTCAAAAGAAGATAGACTAATGGGCAACAAACATATGAAAAGCTGCTCAAAATCTCCAATCATCAAGGAAAGGCAATTAAAAACCACCATGAGATATCACTTATCTCCAGTGAGAATGTTTTTTATCAAAAAGTCCCAGAAGGACAAATCTTGGTGCGGATGTAGAGAGCTAGGAACACTCTTACACTGCTGGTGGGACTACAATATGTTACAAACTCTATTGAAATTGTTACAGAGATACATCAAAGCACTATATGTAGAAACACTATTTGATCCAGCAATGCCATCAATGGGCATCTACTCAAAGAAAGAAAAAAGACATTCTATAAAAAATATATATCTTCACTCAAATATTTATGGCAGTACAATTCATAATAGCAAAGATGTGAAAACAACCCAAGTGCCCATCAATACTTGAGTGAATTAATAATATGTGGTACATGTATACTATGTAATACTGCTCAGCCACAATAAAAACATGGTGATATAGCACCTCTTGCACTATCCTGGGTAAAGGTAGAACCCATTCTACTAAGTGAAGTGTCATAGGAATGGAAAAACAAGCACCACATATACTCACCATCAAATTGATGTTAATTAATCAACATTTGTGTGCACATATAGTAGTAACATTGATCGGGTGTTGGACAGGTGGGGAAGGGAGCGGAGGTTATGGGTATATTCACATCTAATGGATATGATGCTCACTGTTTAGGTGATGGACGCGCTTGTGGCTCTGACTTGGGTGGGGTAAAGGCAATATATGTAACCTGAACTTTTGTACCCCCATAATATTTTGAAATAAAAAAATCAAAGAGACTATTTAAGATACCATAAAATATGAGATTTTAGCATTTTGAAATATTGCTCTATAAGGAGTAGTTAACTGGCATATTTCTGTGAAAAAAAATCTCTGCTTCAATAATAATTGCCAAAACCAAGTTTAGATACAATAAAAGTTTAGGTGGGGGCACCCACTCTTATGTAGTTTGAGTCACACAAGACATCACAAACTACATCTGACTACAGTCAGAATCAATCATAAGTTATAGATAAAAGGAAGGTTTTAAGGTGAGATTTAAAGAGGTAAAGTGGCACTGGAGTGATCTCTGCATAACAGGCAGATCAAGTAGGTGTGAGATACCCATGCTTAAGGCATTCAATGCTGCATTTTTTGATCTTCAAAAGTAAAAATAAAGGGAGCCTCCACAGCACCATCCCATCCAAAGCCCTTCATATTAGTTAAGCCCACTTAACAATAGACAGAGAATCCCTGAAGCATAGGCTTATTGAAGAACTCATACATAATTTTTCTTTGGAATAAAATAGTGTGTTTCATATAATGCCCATTAATTTTCCCCATAATATCCTGTAATTTAAAATTCACTAAATAAAACTAATGCCATCTAGGCTGTTATATAAGATATCATCAATTGTAGGGATTTTATTATAATACTGTGAGAATATCTGAATAACAAAAAAAAAATTTGGAAAGAATTTTCAAACTTTCTTGTATTTAGCAGTTTCCAAATAACTGTGAGTTTCTAGCAAACAATTCACTTTGACACATGCCCATTTATTTTGATGCTTTAGAACTTTATAGATGAATGGTTCCAAGGTCAATTGTCTAATAAGAATTTGTCAATTTTGACAGAAAAGCAATTTTTACAGTTATTAAAAAAATAAAAGCACAATTTACATTCCAGGTAGTTTCACACTGCCATTTTTGATAAAGAGCATTGAAGAAAGAAGTGAAGACAAATGTTTGTTGAATTCCAAAATGTGGTAGGGTAGTGTAGAGAGAAAAAGATATGGCATTAAATGCAAAAATTTGGTTATTTATTTCCCAGAGAAAATCATATAAGTAAAGTAACATAACAACAGAAGCTTAGACTTTGCCAGGTAAAATTTTGTTGTAGAATTAGAAACTTATTTTCACTTTCTTACAAAAATGAGCATAAAAAAGATACTTTCTCTTTAACACTTACAGACATGAATAAAATCATTTCATGAATAGAGTCTCATCCCATCCCCAGAGCCCCTGTTGCACAGTGAAACCTTTATATTCTTTCTAACCATTCTCCATTCCTTGGGTAGGAAATTAACCACAATGCATACCAAAGTTCCAATAAACATTGTTAAGTCACTGTATGGTAAACTGGTTCCTTATAGCTCATTGTACTTATGCTTAACACAATCACTGGCAAGGGAAATAGATTTTCAAAGTCACTATTCAACTACTGGAAATAGGAATGTGTCAGAATCTTTGAACACATAGGAGGGTAATACATCAATAAAGGCAGGGCTCTGCCAGGAAGGGGAAGTAGCTATCAGATAGGAAACAAGCCACATATGCTGCACCACATATTAACAACATTTATTAACCTGAGAGCAAAACAGTATTTTGGAGAGATTAGTAATTATAAGATAATTACTAAAAATTGGTGCATTCTGGCATTATATTCAAATTATATTAATAGAAAGGCATAATATATGAATATATTTTTAATTAGTAGATACAGATAGAAGTGTACATATTATAACTCATACATGCAGTGTGCATTTATGAATAGAATTCAGCTAAGTAATTATCAAGCTAGGTATGTTTGAGGTGGGTTTGAATCTTTACTCATAATTAGTGTTGGTAACTTTTATTTTTCATTAACATGGAAATCCAGAGCTAAATTAAGAAAAAATGTTAGTCCACTGAAAAGAAAATAAAAAGTAATGGCACTGCTTAGACAGAGAAAAAAATGCAGTATTTAATGTATCAGCGCAAAATATTATCATTGATTTAGCCTACAGCACAGAATTTTAAATATTAACTTACTCTAATGTTTTATTTTTGTAGCTGATTTTAAAAAAAAAATTTAGACATAATGTTTGCCACTAAGTGTTTATAAGATTTACAGGTTGTGACATTTGTGAGGCTAAAGATAATATTTTAAAACAGAATAAGAATAAAAAGAAGATTTTTTTGATGTCACAAATCACATGGTTTATTGCCATACACAGGGAATTTTTCCTACAATTCTTAAAGAGGAGGAGAATAACAGAATAAATCTCACAGGGAATACGCTTGAGAGATGAATTACTTTAACCACGAAGTGGGTCATTCCCAAATTTTTAAAGTCTAGTTGCTCAATTAACATGAAACCAGACCCCTGTGGAGTAAAATCTAATTAAAATGTGAGGTTTAGGAGTGTAGGAGAGAGGGGTTTTTGGGAGAGATGGCTTGACCAATGTGGTAGAGATCTGTGATGACACATAAGGGTCCCTAAACACCCGAGGGCAGCATGGGTGTTGGCTGGTGAGGCTTTGTAGGTTAGCCCAAGGGCTAACACAATGTGGCCCTCCTGCCACAGGTGAGCTCTTAATCTTTGGAGTGCAGCCTGCCATGGCTTAAGCTAGAAAACTGTCTGTCAAACTCTCAGGTTTATAGGTAAGTCAAATGCCACTGAACAATGGGAATACGCTCTAAGAAATGGGTCCTTAAGCGATTTTGTCATTGTGTGAACGTCATAGAGTGTATTCACACAAACCTAGATGGTAGAGCCTACCACACACCTACACTGTATGGTATAGCCTATTGCGCCTAGGTTGCAAATCTGCTTTCAGTAACAGCATGTTAACTGTATTGAATATTGTAGGCAAAAGTAACATAAGGTGAAACAAAATTACAATTAACAAGAAATATTTGTGATTCTTTTAATGTTCATATAAATGCAAATTCAAACTTGTGTTATGTCTTGTCTACATAAAACGACTTTTATTTTTGAAGGAACTGGAATGAAATTTCATTTTAAATGATATCATAAAAGTATCCTTTCATAAATAAATTACAGAAGCCATGTTTAAACAGTTTTAACTAATGGAGGTTGACATATGCATAAATAAAATTTTAAATTGTAGAGATGTGCTTTTAAACAGTGGAATGTTGATCAGTAATTTTGAACTGTTTTAGAGAAGAAAAACAATGGTGTCATTCATCTTGGCCTATTCTTACTATTTCTATGAAACCTTTAGAATTTTATTTGCTTCATTTCAGATTTCTAACTCTTTAATGAAAAGGTAAATGTTATAGAGAATCAAAATTCTGGCCATTTTATAAACTGTATTATTACTATTATTAATATGAATAAAATGGTTTATTTAAAATATAATTTAAAAATTATGTACAAATCCATATGACAGCATGGAAGGTGATACGAAGATGACAAATTTACAATCCTTCACTTCAAGGAGTTCTATATCTAGCAGAAAAATTAAGACAAGCTCATAAATTGCTATAATAAAAATAGAGTGTGACCAATATTATGTGAGAGGCACAAATGGACTGCTATGAAATTAAACAGGAAGTGATGTAGGGTTACAGTTTTTTACTATGCCTATCCTTACCAATAAAAACAGATCAAGTAGGACAGAAAAAGTCCAATCACACAAACAACATTGACCACAAATCTATGTGACAAGTTAATCCCAAGAATTCCAAAATATATGTAGATGAGAATAACCAATCAATAATATCAGGACTCACATGCTATCAGCAACTGTGAGGGAGAAAGTGGAGGAAAAGTAGAGGATCTTCTGACAATTCTAAGGGCCAGAGAACCCAAAAATTCTAACAGGTACTCTTAGGAAATTTTAGCAAGCCAATTTGAGAACAAGGGAAACAGCACAGGCTCCAAATCCTGAGTGATTACAGCTGGAACACATTTATATCAAATGATGCTGAAGTGTCCTGTTCCCCAAGCATTTTCAGGAAAACTATTAATATCCACTCTTCCCTTCAAAGAGTACAGAAAAACTAATTATATTTAAATAAGAAGAATAGGAAAGATCAGTGAACATATTTTATAAAAACTTATAAGAGTTAAAATTTAGATAAATAATTAAGTAGAAAAAAGACATTGTATAATGCAAAATATGTAATTCACATTAAAAATAATTATTTTTATTTGTGTGCCCAATTACTCAGAAAAAATTTCCCAACTGCCAAACACATTAGATGTAAGTATAAATGGGCAAAATCACATGAATAGGAGGGATTAACTTCCTTTTCTCAATCCAAGACAGATTAAGTGAAAATTAAGTATATTAGGAAGGATATAGAAATCTAAATAATATAATTTATAAGAAAATTTTTATAGAATACTTAAACCTCTGATCCTCGATGACAGAAAATATACTTTGTTTTCAATTTCATATGGAATATTTATGAAAATTAATCATAACTTAGACTTCAAAGGGAAGTACAATACATCCCAAAAAGTAGAAAGAAATAAAAAATCATTATCAGGCTATAAGGTAATAACACTAGGAATCATTAACAATTTTTTAAGAAGTCTTCCACTTCTAAATTATGCACACACATACACACATGTATATACACACATGCTCTATTTAACAACTCTTAGGACCAAAGAGATATCCAAAATTAATTTTCAGAATGTCTTAAAAATAATAGTAAAACATGCATATTAAAATCTGTGGGATACAGCCAAAGCAGTTGTCAAAGGAAAGTTTATGGCATTAAAAAGCTGTGTCAATAAATGTTAAAACAAATAAAATTAAGTGAATTAAAGATTTAATTCAAAAACTGGGGAAAAACATGTGATGAAGAAATTGATAAATATAAAACCAGACATTAATTAACTAGAATTAAACCAATATAATAAATAAATATTTAAAAATATTAAAACAAAATAGGAGGTATCAATTTACCAGACTTCAAAATATACTACAAGCCTATAGTCATTAAAACAGCTTTTTACTGGCGCAAGAACAGGGACATTAACCAGTGGAACAGAACAGAGAACCCAGAAATAAAACCATCCTCATATAGCCAACTAATCTTCAACAAAGCAGACAAAAACATACACTGGGTAAAAGAATCCTTATTCAACAAATGGTGTTGGGAAAACTGGATAGCCACATGTAGAAGTCTGAAACAAGACACACACCTTTCACCTCTCACAAAAATCAACTCACTCTGGGTAACAGATTTGAACCTTAGGTGTGAAACTATTAGAATGCTAAAAGAAAATGTTGGAAATACTCCTCCAGACATTGGCCTAGGCAAAGAATTTATGAAGAAGACCCCAAAGGCAATCACAACAGCAACAAAAATAAACAAATGGGACCTGATCAAATTAAAAATTGGCTTCTGCACAGCCAAAGAAACTGTCAAGAGAGTAAACAGACAACCCACAGAATGGGAGAAAATTTTGGCAAGCTACATATCTGATAAAGGGCTGATAACTAGAATCTATTTAGAACTCAGGAAAATCAGCAAGAAAAAATCAAAAAACCCTATCAAAAAATGGGCAAAGGACATGAAAAGAAACTTCTCAAAAGAAAACAGAATAATGGCCAACAAACATATGAAAAAATACTCAACATCTCTAATCATCAGGGAAATGCAAATCAAAATCACAATGAGATATCACTTAACTCCAGTGAGAAAGGCTTTTATTAAAAAGTCACCAAATAACAAATGCTGGCATGGATGCGGAGAGAGTGGAACACTCCTACACTGCTGGTGGGACTGCAAACTAGTTCAACCTCTGTGGAAAGCAATACGGAGATACCTCAAAGTGATACAAGTAGATCTACCATTTGATCCAGCAATTCCACTACTGGGCATCTACCTAAAAGAACAAAAGTCTCTTTATGAAAAAGGCACCTGCACTTGAATGTTTATAGCAGCACAATTCACAATTGCAAAGCTGTGGAAACAACCCAAGTGCCCATCAATTCATGAGTGGATTAATAAAATGTGGTATATGTATACCATGGAATACTACTCAGCTTTAAGAAACAATGGTGATATAGTACCTTTTGTATATTCCTGGATACAGCTGGAACCCATTCTACTAAGTGAAGTATCTCAAGAATGGAAAAACCAGCACCACATGTACTCACCAGCAAATTGGTATTAACGGATCAACACCTAAGTGGACATATGGGAGTAACATTTATTGGTTGTTGGGAGAGTGGGAGGGGGGAGGAGGGGAGGGGTATATATAACCACGAGTAAGATGTGCAACGTTTGGGGGATGGACATGCTTGAAGCTCTTACTCAAGGGGGGAGGGGGCATGGGCAATATAAGTAACCTTAACACTTGTACCCCCATAATATGCTAAAATAAAAAAAAATAAAAAAATAAAATAAAAATATTCAAACCATTAGCTGAACAAATCAAGAAGGAAAGAAAGAAAGCATCAATGCACACAATTAGAAATTTGTCCTGTGAAGGCATAAGGCATAAGTAATCATCAAAAATCAAATCATAAGTGACTTGACTACTTTTCTCAAAGATATAACATTTGAGAGCGGTAGTAGTTTGTCAAAACTGCCATAACAAAATACCATAAACCAAATAGTTTAAACAACAGAAATTTATTTTTTCTTAGTTCTGGAGGCTAGAAGTTCAAGATGAATGTGTCTGCAGAGTGGATTTCTTCTAAGGCCTCTCTCCTTGACTTGCAGAAGGCTACTCACTCCTTACTTCCTCAGCTGATCTCTACTCTGTGCACATACAGCAATAGTGTCTCTTTCTATATCCAAATGTCCTATCTTGTAAGAATACCAAACAGATTGGATTTGGGCTAACCCTAACAGTTTCATTTTAACTTTATCAGCTCCTTAAAAGCCCCAGGTATTCATTAAATGATGAATGGATAAACAGAATATGCTATGTCCACATAATAAAATATTATTCAGGAATAAAATAAAATATAGTACTTATGCATGCTGTAACATGGGTTAATTCTGAAAACATTATGCTATGTGAAAGAAGCAATCACAAAGAACTACATATTTTATGATTCTATTTATGTAAAAGGTTCACAACAGGCCCATGTATACAGACAGAAAGTAGATTAGAAATTGCCAAAAGCTGAAGGGTGTTGCGAGGAAATGAGGAGTGATTGCTAATGAGTACACAGTTTCTTGCTGGGGTGATGAAAATGTTCTAAAACTGATTGTGGTGATGATTGTACAACTCATTCTATATACTAAAATATTTTGAATTGTGTACTTTAAATGTGTGTGTTATATACTATATGAATTATATATCAACAGTCTTACTTTAAATGCTATACTGTTGGTGGTTGTTTGAAATATATGTATTTCATATCTGGATAGCAGTCATTTGATTTGAATAACAAGAAGGGGAATGTAGCAAAAACATGGACAAGATTGGAAGCTGAAGAAATTAAGCAGGAATATAATTTTTAAACTCCTTAGCCCATTATTATACTGTGCAATTAAATGAAAATGGAAAGAGAGAAAATATTCAGATAAATTCAGTGGTCAGGTGTGCTATAATTTCAGGACTATAAATAACATATTTCTCCTCTCAGATGCAGGAATAGGAGTACATAAATATATATTATATAAGTGATTCACTGCAAAGAGAACATGGATCTGTGGAAAACCTCCAAAGACAAAGACAATATGAAGAAAGTGGAAAGCCAACATGGAAAATCAATATGAACAAGTGAAGAAATTTGTACATTTACAGCACAGTGACAATAATAACTTTTGGTAAATAATTCAAGGGAATAAATCAATAACATCCACAAAATTGTGGAGAAGCAGAAAGCTAGTGAAACCCGAATGACACTTGTTATCCTTTCAAAATGCTGGACCCTCAAAAAGTTGAAATTTTCAAATTGAAATCTTTGAAGAGCACATTTGCATTTACCTAAATTTCGAGATAAAATTTGACATAACAAAAAGTGAAAGGGCAAAAATATACATAGTGCTGTACCTTCAAGTACACACAAAAATGACAATAAATTATCTTTTTCCTTTTTAAATACTTCACTATATGTAAAGCTGCGGTCCCCAGCCCCCAGGCCACGTACCAGCACTAGTACATGGCACTTCAGGAATCGTGTCAACAGCAGGGGGCAAGTGGTAGGTGAGCTAGCAAAGTCCCACTTGCACCCACAGCTGCTCCCCATCCCTGCCCAGTGCTCACATCACTCCCCAAGCCCTGCCTTCCAGTCAGATCAGCAGCAACATTAGATCCTCATAGAAGCGCCACTCCCACTGGAAACTGTGTATGAGTGGGACCCAGGTTGCATCCTCACCGTGAGAATCTCACGTCTGATTATCTGAGGTAGAGCCGCCTACCTCTACCACCCCCAACCCCAGTCTGCAGAGGAAGTGTCTTCCATGAAACCAGTCCTTGGCAATAAAGTTGGTGACCGCTTATATAAAGGTTATCCTAGCACCAGGCCTACTTGGAGTAGTTTGACCCCCTCCTTAGGGTAACTACTGGTTTCTGCTCCCTTGTGCCTTTTAAAAAATATATATACATAATATTAATGATTGCACATATTTATGGGGTACATGTGATTTTTGGTGCATTCCTACAATGTGTAATGATCAAATTAGGGTATTTAAGGTATCCATCAGCTCAAATATTTATTATTTCTTTGCATTGGAAACATTTCAAATCTTCTAGCTATTTTGAAATATATAGTAAATTATTGTTAACTATTGTCATCCTGTTGTGCTATTGAAAACTAGAACTTATTCCTTCTATCTAATTGCATTTTTGTACCCACTAACCAAACTCTTTTCATCCCCCCCTTCTCTCTTCTTGATAGCCTCTAGTAACCATTATTCTACTCTCTACCTCCATGGAATCAAATTTTTCAGCTGCCACATATGAGTGAGAACAAGTGACATTTATCTTTCTGTGCCTTGCTTATTTCACTTAATATAATGTCTTCCAGTTCGATCTCTGTGGTTGCAAATGACATGATTTTTTTTCCCACATTTATTGAAGAGTGTGTCTTTTTGCCAATGTGTGTTTTTGATGCCTTTGTTGCAAATCAATCAGCTGTAAATACACAGCTTTGTGGCTTTAATCCATCTAGCATATTGCTCTTACCATGCTAATTTCCCACATATAGTATGCAGTAACTCTCATACATAAATTGAAATACAACTTAGTGTGACATTCAAGATCCTCCACACCATCTGCATCAATACATTTCCTAAGTGTAGCCTATGTTTTAGTAAAATTGAATTATTTATCATTCTTCCCACGTATTCTGGGATTTCCTGCCCTGATGTTTTTCAATCTGTGGAAATGTGATTCTTTCTCCTAATCCCCTACACACCTACTCATTTGTTCAAGAAAATACTCCAATCCCAATTCTCTGGGAAGCCTCTCCTGGTACTTTCACTAAAATATAATAAACAATTCCTTGATGTTCATGTAGTACTTGCTTAATTTCTTAACACTATCCATAACATTCAATTCTATTTAAGAATATTTTTTTCTATTAGGATAGAAAATCCTTAAGGGTAAATGTAATACCTTAAGTCATATTCATATACACCAAAATCTGTGCACAAACAGCTAAAAGTACAATGGCACCAATAAGTCATATTTACCAAAAATCTTTCATCTTTCTGCCTTTATAAATATAAATATCTGGATAAGAATCTGAAGAGAGATGTTAGATAAGAAGGAAAGAAAAACAATTGAAAAGATGAGACTCAAATGCTATTTTTATTCCTCAGTATCCTTTCCCCATTTTGAATAGAAAGTTGAAAAATAAAGAATAGTTTCTGTACAATACCATATTCATATTTTTTTAAATTCAAAAACAGTCCCCGTAGTAACTCAAGGAAGTTTTCCCTGGAAGTTAAGTTAAAAGAGTATACAATATTTTGTCAACATTTATATGTAATTGATTTTATTATGAATTCAGCCTGATAAGCAATCTTAAAATTTATAAAATATGCTCATTTAAATCAAATAAGTTTATTATTAGTTTATATAAACACACTATTTTTATGAAGTCAATGTTTTGTGTAGACTAAAAGTAAAGTTACATGGTAGTGATGTTTTAAAGGAAATACATAAACAGACATCTGTCCAAAGTGAGTGAATATTCATTATGGAGGATTCCACATTAGTTGTCAATTTAGCATTACTAGACCAAAATCAAATATATATTTAAATTAAACAAAGTTGAGGCATATAACATTAAGCCCAATATTTCCTAGGATTGTCAGATCTCTGATCACCCATTTCTATTTATGAATGTCCAATCTCCATACACCTGTAACTCACCTTGCATTTATTAAATAGATAACTCCAGGGCAGCATTAAAGAAGCTGCTTGCTCTACTGTAGCTTAGTGGCTTACCAACTGTAGGCACAGGCCATATCCAAATATGCAATGATTGGCTAATCGAAAGCAGTTGTTAGACCATTCATACTAAAGCCTAAGTGATGTATCTCATGAATGGAAAACCAAGCACCACATGTACTCACCAGCAAATTTGTATGAACGGATCAACACTTAAGTGGACATATAGGAATAACATTTATCAGGTGTCGGGCTGGGGGGAGGAGGGGCATGGGCAATATACATAACCTTAACATTTGTACCCCCATAATATGTTGAAATTAAAAGAAAAAAAAATAATCTGGCCTGTAATCCTAGCACTCTGGGAGGCTGAGGCGAGAGGATTGCTTGAGGTCTGGAGTTTGAGACCAGTCTGAGCAAGAGCAAGACCCCGTCTCTACTAAAAATAGAAAGAAATTAGCCAGACAAGTAAAATATACAGAAAAAATTAGGCGGGCATGGTGGCACATGCCTGTAGTCCCAGCTACTCAGGAGGCTGAGGCAGAAGGGTTGCTTGAGCCCAGGAATTTGAGGTTGCTGTGAGCGAGGCTGATGCCACAGCACTCTACTGACACCCCCCCCCAAAAAAAAAAAAAAAAAAAAAACAAAACCTGTACTTGCTTTCACATAAACCACATAATAAAAGCTTTTTCTGACACTTCTTTTTTAAAAATGATTAGTATCCCTTGGTTTTATTCATTTGTTTTGTTTTGTTATTTGTTTTTTAATTTTTTTTTTTATTTCAGCATATTACAGGGATACAAATGTTTAGGTTACGTATATTGGCCTTGTCCCACTCAATTCAGAGCTTCAAGCAAGTCCAACTTAGGAAAAAATTTGCTGCTTCTTTTCCCTTAGTACCTTGTATAAACTTCAGTGATGGCAGTACCATCCCATACTTGTGTTTTTTGTTTGTCTGCTAATTTGTTTGTTTATATTCTTCAGAAAATATAAAGTCTTTGAATCTCTATTCCAGAGAGGGCCATACTCCACACCCAGAAGAGAGTAATGCATGGTCAGAGAGGCTAAAAAAAGTCCTTGAAGCAAAAGTCTAGACAGATAGGCTTTGCTAGATTTCCCCAACTCAGTCTATTAGCATTAAATCATAAACATTTTGTCCAATCATATCTCTATATGGCTGTCCACACTCTGTTATACCTGACCCTAAAAATGAACTATCTCCCCTGTATCTCTGGGTCTTGATACTGAAGGCTCCTGTATAGACACATTAAATAATTTTATATGCTTCTCCTCCAATTAATTTACATCTTGTCAGTTATTTTTATGTGAACCTTCAGAGTCTTGGCCCTAATACACCCTCCCAATTTACATTATAATTAATGTATAAGTTATATTTTTATTTACTATTTAATATATGAAACATACTATATATTCTAAAATTTGTTGGATAAGTAAAGGAAGGCATCTGGAAAAAACAACATTTTTGCAAATTTGATAAGTGAAGAATCAGTTTTCATTATATCAATTTATATCATACTGAGTAAATAGAAAACACAGATACTTTTGCATATGTTAGTTTACTAGTTTTATTTCCTGTGTGTACTGGTTAGCAGTCTATATAATTTGCTTACTTATCTATTGTGACCTCAGTGTTTGGTATGTCTCTTACTCATTTGCATGTGCACTTTGTATAATAAAAATATTAAAACTTAAACATATTTTTCTCAATATGTTTGCCTTTTTATTTTAGGGGGACTTTTTATTTTTTTATTTCAGAATATTAAGGAGGTATAAACATTTTGGTTAAATATAAAGACTTTGCCTCACCCAAGCCAGGGATACAAGTATGCCCTTCTCTCATACAGTGTGCTTTGCATCAATTAGTTGTTAGTTTACCCACATCCACCCTCCTCCCCACCTGACTGGCACCCAGTGAATATTACTACCAGGTGAGCATCTTATTGTTGAACAGCTAGTACCAATTTGATAGAACGTACAAGAGGTGCTTGTTTTTCCATTCTTATGATACCTCACTTTGAAGGATGGGCTCAAGCTCTATCCAGGATAATATAAGAGGTGAAACCTTAAAATTTGTACCCCCATAATATGCTGAAATAAATAGATAAATAAAAGAGGTGATAGTTCACCATTGTTTTTATAGTTCAGTAGTATCCCATGTTACACATATACCACATTTTATTAATCCACTCATGTATTTATGAGCATTGGACTCTTTAAACATCGTTATAATTGTGAATTGTGCTGCTATAAACATTCGAGTGCAGATGTCTTTATTGTAAAATGCCTTTTTTTTGTTTGTTTGTTTGGGTAGATGCCTAGTAGTGGCATTGTTGGATAAAATGACATTTCTATGTTTAGCTCTTTGAGGTATCTCCAAATGACTTTGCACAGGATTGTACTAATTTGCAGTCCCACCAGAAGTGTAAGAGTGTTCCAATCTATCCATATCAATGCCAGCATTTGTAGTTTAGGGACTTTTGATAAGGGCCATTTTTACTGGAGTTAGGTGATATCTCATTGTAGTTTTGATTTCCATTTCCCTAATGATTAAAGATGTTGATAACATTTTCATATTTGCTGACCATTAATCTGTTTTCTTTCAAAAAGTTTCTGTTTATGCCGTTTGCCCATTTATTGATGAGGTTGCTTGATTTCTTCTTGTTGATATCTTAAGTTCTATATAGATTCTTGTTATCTGCCATTTATTGGGTGTGTAGAAAGCAAATATTTTCCCCATTTTGTAAGTTGTCTATTCACTCTAATATCAGTTTCCTTGAATGTGCAGAAGACTTTTGATTCGATCAGGTCCCATTTATTTATATTTTGTTGCTACTGTGATTACTTTGGGGGTCTTCTTTATAAATTCTTCGCTTGGGCCAATGTCTTTAAGAATTTTCCCCACATTTTTTTCCAGAATTCTTACGGTTTCACGCCATAAGTTTAAGTCTGTTATGCACTGTGAGTTGATTTTTGTGAGAGGTAAGAGGTGGTAATCCAGTTTAAATCATCTGCATGTGGTTATCCAATTTTCCCATCACCATTTATTGAGTAGAGATTCTTATCCCCAATGTATATTTTTGTCTGTTTTGTCAAAGATTAGATGATAATATGAGGATTGTTTTATATCTGGCATCTCAGTCGTATTCCAAAGTCTACATTTCTGTTCCTGTGCCATTACCATGTTATTTTTGTTACTATAGCCTTATAGTAAATCTGGTAGACTGATCCCTCCCAATTTGTTCTTTTTGCTTAAGTTTGCTCTGGCTATACAAGGTCTTTTCTGGTTCCATACGAAGAATAGAATTATTTTTTCTAGATCTGAAAAGAATAATGATAGTATTTTGCTAGGGATTGCATTAATTCTGTCAATCACTTTAGGTAGTATGGACATTTTTTTTTTAATTTTTTATTTATTTCAAGAAAATCTAAGAGTATAAACATTTTGGTTGCATTTTATATCTTTGCCTTTCCCTAGCAAGGGTTATAGGTATGCCCTTCCCCTCCATAATGCTCACCACATCCCTCAACGCCTAAATCTACCCTCCAATCCCTAAATCCCTGGTGCATTCCACCAACATTTGAGCACCATAGTGTTAATCAGTCAGTACCAATTTTATGGTGAGTACATGTGGAGCCTATTCTTCCGATCTTGTGTTACAAAAGAGCATAAGACATTCTATAATAAAGGCATCTGCACCTGAATGTTTAAGGCAGCACAATTCATTATTGCAAGGTGGTAGTATGGACATTTTAAGAATATTGATTCTGTCAATCCATGAGAATGTTGGGTTTTTCCATCTGTTTATATTTTCTACAATTTCATTTGTCAGTGTTTTGTAGCTCTCCCAGTATATGTCTCTCACCTATTTTATTAAATATATTCCTAAATATTTTTTATTTGATGGTATTTTCTTTCATTTAAGCATATTATGGGGGGTACAAATTTTAAGGTTTCAAATAATGCCCTTGCCTCACCCATAAGTCTAAGCCTCAAGGGTGACCATACCCCAGATGGTGCACATCTCAATCATTTTATGTATATACCGCCACCAGTCGTCCCACCAGCCCAATACCAAATTAATGTAGTTCCTATGTGTCCACTTAGGTGCTTCTCAGTTAATACCAGTTTGCTGGTGAGTATATGTGGTGCTTGTTTTTCCATTCTTGGGATACTTCACATAGTAGTATGGGTTCCAGCTCTATCCAGGAAAATACAAGATGTGCTATATCACTGTTGTTTCCTTGAGCTGAATAGTACTCCATGGTATAAATATACCACATTTTATTAATCCACTCATGAGTTGATGGACACTTGGGTTGTTTCAACAGCTTTGAAATTATGAATTGTGCTGCTATAAACATTCGAATGCAGGTGTCTTTTTCATAGAGTGACTTTTGTTCTTTTGGGTAGATGCCCAGTAATGGGATTGCTGGACCAAATGGTAGATTCACTTGTATCACATTAAGGTATCTCCATATTACTTTCTACAGATTTTGAACTAGTTTTCAGTCCCACCAGCAGTGTAGGAGTGTTCTTATCTCTCCGCATCCACACCAATATCTATTGTTTTGGGACGTTTTGATACAGGTCATTCTTGTAGGAAATAAGTGATATCTCATCATAGTTTTGATTTGCATTTCTCTGATGATTAGACATATTGAGAATTTTTTCATATGTTTACTAGCAATTATTCTGTCTTCTTTAGAAAAGTTTCTTTTCATGTCCTTTGCCCACTTTTTCATAGGGTTGTTTGATTTTTTTCTTGCTCATTTTCGTGAGTTCTAAGTAGATTCTAGTTTGCAGCCCCTTATCAGATGTATAGGATGCAAAATTTTTCTCCCATTCTGTAGGCTGTCTGTTTACTTTCATGACTATTTTTTCAGCTGTGCAGAAGCTTTTTAGTTTGATCATGTACCATTCATTTATTTTTATTGCTGTTGTGATTGCCTTTGGGGTCTTCTTCATAAATTCTTTCCCTAGGCCGATGTCTAGGAGAGTGTTTCCAACATTTTCCTCTAGAATTCTAATAGTTTCATACCTTAAGTTTAAGTCTGTTATCCAGCATGAGTTGATTTTTGTGAGAGGTGAAAGGTATGGGTCCTGCTTCAGCCTTCTACAAGTGGCTATCCAGTTTTCCCAGCACCATTTATTGAAAAGGGATTCTTTTCCCCAGTGTACGTTTTTGTCTGCTTTCTCAAAGGTTAGATGGCTATATGGTGATCATTTTATATCAGGGTTCCCAGATCTGTTCCACTGGTCAATATTCCTATTTTTGTGCCAATACTAGATTGATTTAATTACTACTGCTTTGTAGTAGATTTTGATATCTGGCATATTAATACCTCCCATTCTGTTTTTATTGCCTAGAATTGCTTTTGATATGCGGGGTCTTCTCTGGTTCCAATCGCAGAGTAAAATTATTTTTTTCCATACCTGTGAAGAATGATGTTGGGATTATAATAGGTATTGCATTGAATCTGTAGATTAGTTTGGGTAGTATAGACATTTTAATGATGTTGAGTCTGCCAACCCACGAGCATGGGATGGATTTCCATCTGTTTACATCCTCTACTATTTCCTTCTTTGGTGTTTCATAGTTCTCCCTGTAGAGGTCTTTTACCTCCTTGGTTAAAAATATTCCTAGGTACTTTATTTTCTTTGTTGCTATTGTGAAGGGTATAGAGTCTGTGATTTGGTTCTCAATTTGATTGTTGTTGGAGTATATGAATGCCTCTGATTTCTGTGTATTGATTTGGTATCCTGAAACTTTACTAAATTCATTTATTGTGCCTTTTACTTAATTTTCTGCTTGACTGTTATTTGAATCCATGAATTTCGCTAATTTGTGTGCATTAATTTTGTATCCTGGAATTTTTCTGAATTCATTTATCAATTTCAGGAGTCTTTTGCTTGAATCCTTGGGGTTTTCTAGATATAATATCATATCGTCAACAAAGAGTGAGAGTCTGACCTATTCTTCCCCAATTTGGACATCCTCAATTCCCCTCTTTTGTGTGATTTCTCTGGCAAGGACTTTCTAGCACTATGTTGAATAGAAGTGTAGATAGTGGGCGCCTTGTCTGGTTCCTGTTCTCAGTAGGAATGATTTTAATTTTTCCCCATCCAATGTGATATTGACTATGCGTTTATTGTATATGGCTTTAATAATTGTTAGGTATGTACCATCTATGTGTAGTTTGTTAAGTTTTTATCATAAAGGTGTGCTGGATTTTGTTAAATGATTTTTCTGTTTCTATTGAGGGAATCACATGATTTTTGTTCTTGATTTTATTTATGTGATAAATTGTATTTATAGATTTGTGTATGTTGAATCAACCTTGCATCACTGGGATAAAGCCCACCTGGTCATGTTTTTTGTTTTGTTTTGTTTTGTTTTTTTGTTTGTTTGTTTGTTTTGTTTTGTTTTGTTTTTCCTGTGCTGTTGTATTTGGTTTGCTGAGATTTTGTTGAGGATTTTTGCATGTATATTCATGAGGGATACTGGTCTGTAGTTGTCTTTTTTTGTTGCCCTTTCTTGGCTTTGGTATGTAGGTGATATTGTCTTTGCAGAATGAATTGGGGAGTATACCATCATTTTCAATTTTGTAGTATAATTTCTTCAGTATAGGTTTGAGTTCTCCTTTGTAACTTTGGTAAAATTCATACGTGAATCTATCTGGTCAAAGATTTTTTTTTCTTGAAAGATTTTTATTTGCTGCTTTAATTTCTGTGCTTGATATTGATCTATTCACGAATTCTATTTCTTCCTAATTGAGTGCAGGAAGGTTGTTTGTTTCTATTTGTCCATTTCCTCCACATTTGGTAGTTTTTGCGTGTATAGATTTTTATGGTATTGAAAGATAATGTTTTGTAATTCCTTGATGTCTGTAGTGACCCCTCCTTTTTCATTTCCAATTCAGTTTGTTAGAGTCTTTTCTTTTCTAATTCTTGTGTATCTAGCAAGAGGACTGCCAATTTTCTTTATCTTTTTGAAAAAACAACTTTTGATTTTATTAATCTATATAGTTATTTTCTCAATTTCATTTAGTTTTGCTCTAATCTTAGTTATTTATTTTCTTCTGCTAGCTTTAGAATTAATGTGCTCTTCCTTTTTCCCTTCCTTGATATGGTTTATTTGTTTGTTGATTTGTGAACTTTATGTCTTCTGGATGTAAGCACATCACTGTGGTCTGAGAATGTACACAGTATAATTTCTATTTTTTAAATTTTGTTGAGATTTGATTTGTGGCCTGGAAAGTGATCAATTTTAGAGAAAGTTCCATGAGCTGATGAGAAGAATGTATATTCAGTTTTATTTGGGTTGAATGTTCTGTAGATGTCTGTTAGACCCATTCATTCTAGAATTCTGATTAAGTCCATTGTTTCTTTGCCCATTTTCTGCTTGGAGGATCTGTCCCATTCAGTCAGTGGGGGGTTGAAATCCGCATCTATTATGACATTACTGTTGATCATGTTATTTAGATCAAAAAGAATTTGCTATATTTATTTGGGTGCTCTTGTGTTGATTGTATAAATATTAAAAATAAGTCTTCTTGTTGATTTTTTCCTTTCACCATTATATAGTGATTATCTTTGTCCTTCTTTATTTTTGCTATTTTAAAGTTTATGTTATCTGATATAAGAATATCTACCCCCAATTTCTTTTGATTTCCTTTTGCCTGGAAGTTTGTTTTCCAACCCTTGACCTTGAGTCTGAAAGTATCTTTGTGTGTAAGATGTGTTTCTTGGGGACAGCAGATACTTGGCTTGTGATTTTTATTCACTCAGCCAGTCTATGTATCTTCAGTGGACAATTCAAGTCATTCACGATTATTTGGGGTAGATTTCTGTTCGTATTTTTGGATAAATTCTCATTGTTTTGTTTTACCTCTCAAGGAATTGTGGAATCCAGGTTCTATTCTTTAACTCCTGATTGTTTTTACTTTGATGGGTATCTATTGTGCTGTCCAGCATAAAATGCAGGTTTGAGTACTTCATGTAGGGTAGGTCTGGTATTTGCAAATTCCATCAGTGATTGTTTCTCTAGGAAAGTCTTCATTTATCCCTCATAAATGAAGCTTAATTTTGCTGGATAAAGAATTCCAGGATGGCCATTATTCTGTTTTAGAAGATTAAGGATTGGTTCCCAGTTCCTTCTGGCTTATAAGGTTTCAGTTGAGAAGTCTGCAGTTAGTCTGAATGGTTTTCCTTTGTAGATTATCTGCTGCTTTCATCTTACTGCTCAAAAGATTACCTCTTTTGTGTTAACTTTAATAACTGTGTGTGACATGGTGATTCCTTTTTCACACTGTTCCTCCCAGGAGTTCTGTGTGCTTCTAGTACTTTTATATCTAGATTTCTGGCCAGGCCGGGCAGGTGCCCTCCAGTATTCCAAGAAATAGACTTTCCAGCCCTTGTACATTTTCTTCTTTTCTGTCTCAGATATGTATAATTATTATATTTGGTTTCTTATAGTGTTTTTTAATGTTGATAAGTTCTATACTTCTGTGTAGTCAAAAATTTCTCATTTTCCTTGTGACATTTAACAGTATTAAAGTCCTTTCTCTCCAAAAGTTTGAGAACTACTCTGTTATCTACTGTTAGCCACATAGCTATTTAGAATCAATTATATTATCTTTAATAATTGTATTGATTGATTTTTTATTTACGTTTAAATCAATAGGTAAAATTGTATATATTTATAATGTACAACATGATATTTAAATATATATATATATATATATATATATATATACACACACATATATTATGTAATGGCTAAATAGAACTAATGAACTTATGTATTACCACACATTCATTTTTTTAGTGATTAAACTTAAAATCTACTCTCTTAATGATATTCAAGTATACAACATATTGTTAGTAACTATAATGGCCATGTTGTACAGTATATCTCTTAAATGTGTCTCTTCTCACAGGCGAGTTTTCCTCCATAGTACAATATTATATTATTATATTTATCTAATTGAAATATTCTGTCGACTTCAATACCCAATAATGAAACCCAAGACAAGTTAAAAAAATTGCTACAGTAATATGGTTTATCTTCTAAACTTTAAATTTGCACTGGTGATCTCATTATTTGAACTGGATATATAATTTCATAGTCCTTGGGAAATTAACAAAAAATAAAAAAGTATAACTCAACTCTCTCTATGGTTTACTTATTCATAACAGCGTTCATTGGGATTCCAAGGTAGAATAGATTATTTCCATGCAGTATTTTACTGTTCTAAAATGTTGCTAATTCTTTGTTATTCTTTCTATTGAGAAGTTCTTTTCTCGTTGAATCTAGGCTAATGTTAGTAACTTGTTTAACCAATAAAATTTGGTGGAACTGTTGTTCTGAGTCATGATACGACACTTGGATATATGTAGCCATGCAACTTCTTCTAGAGTCTTTTGGAACACTTAGTTTATGGAAAGCTGGCTGTCATGTAATAATTCTTACTCTCTTGTAATATGCTGTCATGAATTCCATGGTAGACATGTGAGAGAAGAAACAGAGAAAGAGACAAAGAGGGAGATCCCTGTACAGCCTCAGCTGTTCCATCTACTAAAGTCCAGGTAGTAGACATACAGTAGAGAAGCTTTCTTAAGCATTCCTCCTCTAGGAGAAGCAGAATTGAGACAAATCAAGGAAGTCACCTGACAACTGGAACTGAGGCCTAAGATGTATTGTCACAGCTATTCTGTCTTACCTCCAGCTGTACAAACCATCTAGCATATGCCCTGATCATTGTGGAACAGAGAGGAACCATCCACACTGTCTTGCCTAAGTTTCCATTGCACAAAATTGTAACACATATTTGTTGGTTTTAGCCCCTAATGTGGGTGGGTGTTTTTTTATCAAGCAATATATAACTGGAATGGAGACATATAGTTCATTCCTTGTAAATAGGATATACTCACCACATGCCCACAAATGTTAAAATGGAGCCTATGGTATATCATTGAATTGGTCCAAGTTTATGTGGGTCATAAGTGTCAGAATGTGACATAAATCAATATTTATGGCTTTCAGTCCAATTCTTCTTTGTAAAGTCATCTGAGATCACTGATTTCAAATGAAATAGGTTATGTGCAAATATATCTTTGGCTGAGATATATCCAAATTTAAACAACAAAAATACTTTAAACCCTGAGTAAGATAAATAATTTTTATAAATTTCCAAAGCTTCTATAGAGACCAATACACTGATTGCTCAGTCAGAGATTAAAAAAAAACCAAACTGAAAACCAAACAAAAAAGCCACAATACAAACAAATAAAAAGTCCTCTTCAGCTAGTCAATCCTTAATACTTGAAGAATATTTAGTGTATATACATTTTTATTACAACATATATTTAACATATCTAAAATCATGAAGTAATTTACTCTTATGTATAGGTTTAAAACCTATAACTGTTTCAGTCCTATGCTCATGACCTTTGTGAATTACTATCAAGGTTATTGCTTCAGTGAAAATTGAAAATAAAAGCAGAGAACTGCCTTTGGAAGAAGATCCTTAGAATCAACTTTGCTAAATTTTTTTTCTACAAAATGGTGTCTTTTACTAAGAAGGAATTTTGTAAGGATTTTATTGGTATTTTAAATACTTTGTAGATCTGAAGGAAGTCCTGAAAGTTGAGTCAATGTCATTGAAGTAGACAGAATTAGTTGAATGCAGCTAAGTAGAAAAAAATGTTTCTTTCTAGAACTACCAATAGCTGCTACTTTTTCCAATGTTAGCACCTTGCTTAAAAATATAATTTGTTTACTCCAAAGAACTGAGAAAACAAAAAAAGAGTGTTTATGCTTTTTGTTTGGCTTGATTTTTAATTTTGAGAAATTTAATATGTTTATACAGTGGTTTGAATCTCATATAGACTTAGGTTTATAACAAAGCACTAATTCAATGCCATGAGAAAAAACATAAAAGTACATATTATATTTTCATAATTATTAGACCATTATGTTTATGAAAGAATTATTAGGATATTCAATAAATATTAACAAATAAAATTATGTAAGCCTCAATTATCCAAAGAAGTGGTAGCTAACTGACAGCTGGCCACTAAAACATCCGATCCCAATGGTCAGTGAAGTCAAATATATCACGTATTTTAACAGAAGAATTTGACAATTTCTTTTCTCAGTGTTTTGTAGTTCTCCATTCATGTCTCTTACCTTCTTCATTAAATATAGTCCTAAATATTTATTTTTCTTTGATACTATTGTGCAAAGTGTTGCATCTTTGATTTGATTTTCAGCTTGGCTGCAATTGGCATATATGAATGCCACTGATTTGTGAGCATTTTGTATCCAGAGAATATACTTAATCCATTTATCAGTTCCAGGAGTCTCTTGGTTGAATATTTAGGATTTTCTAGATATAATAGCATATTGTCAGCAAAGATTGAGAGTTTGACCTCTTCTTATGCTCCCATTAGGACGCCCTTAATTCTTCTCTCTTGTCTGACTGCTTTGGCAAGGACCTACAGCACTATGTTGAATAGAAATGGAGATAGTGGGCAACCTTGTCTGGTTCCTGTTCTAAGCAGGAATGCTTTCAATTTTTCCCCATTTAATATGATATTGGATGTGGGTTTATCATATATGCCTTTAACGATTTTAAAGAATGTTCCATCTGTGCCTATTTTTAAAGAGTTTTTATCACAAAGGTGTGCTGGACTTTGACAAATTATTTTTCTGCATCTATTGAGAGAATCACATGGCCTTTGTTCTTGCTTTTATTTATGCAGTGAATTGCACTTATAGATTTGCATTTGTTGAACCAGCCTTACATCTCTGGGATATAGCACACCTGGTCATGATAAATTATTTTTTGATGTGTGTTGGATACTATTTGATAAGATTTTTGCATCTATATTCATGAGGGATATCGGTCTGTAGTTTTCTATTAAATCAAAGAGGGGATGGACATATACAGGGAGAACTACAAAACACTGAGACAAGAAATTATAGAAGATGTAAACAGATGGAAATCCCTACAATGCTCATGGATTGGTAGAGTCAATATTGTTAAAATGTCCATACTACCTAAAGTGTTCAACAGAATTAATGCAATCTCTATCAAAATACCACCATCATTCTTTACTGATTTGGAAAAAATGATTTTACGTTATGTCTGGAACCAGAGAAGACCTCATATAGCCAAGGTAATCTTAAGCAAAAAGAACAAATTGGGAGGAATCAGTCTATCAGAATTTCAAACTTCACTACAAGGCTATAGGCTTTAGTAACCAAAACAGCATATCATTGGCACGAGAGCAGAGATATAGACCTTTGGAATAGAAAAGAGACCCCAGATATAAAATTATTCTCATATAGTCATCTAATCTTCTACAAAGAAGACAAAAATATACATTGGGTAAAAGGATCTACATTCAATATGTAGTGCTGGCCAAACTGGATATCCACATGCAGAAGATTGAAACTGGATCCCCACCTCTCATCTCTCACAAAAGTCAATTAACAATGGAATACAGACTTACACCTAAGCCACAAAACCATAAGAATTCTGGAAGAAAATGTCAGGAAAATTCTTTTAGACATAGGCCTAGGCAAAGAATTTATGAAAAAGACCCCCAAAGCAATCACAGCAGAAACAAAATAAAAAAAAAAAAATTGGACCTCATCAAATTAAAAAGCTCTGCACAGCCAAGAAAACTATCATTATAGTGAATAGACAGCCTACAGAATGTGAGAAAATATTTTCTTTGTACACAACTAATAAATGACTGATAACAAGAATCTCTATAGAACTTAAGAAAATCAACAAGAGAAAGTCAAACAGTCCCATCAATTTATTGGGCGAATGACATAAACGGAAACTTTTCAAAAGAAAACAGACTAATGGCCAGCAAACATGACAAAGTGCTCAACATCTGTAATCATTAGGGAAATGCAAATCAAAACTACAATGAGATATCACCTAACTCCAGTGAGAATGGCTCTTATCAAAAAGTCCCCAAACAACAAATGCTGGCACCACTGCAGAGAGATTGGAATACTCATACACTGCTGATGGGACTGAAACTTAGTACAGCCCTTGTGGAAAGTAATTTGGAGTTACATGAAGAGCTAAAATTAGAAATACCGTTTGATCCAGTAATCCCACTAGTAGGCATCTATCCAAAGGAAAAAAAAAGTCATTCTATAATAAATACATCAGCACTGGAATGTTTATAGCAGTACAATTCGCAATTGCAAAGTTGTGAAAACAACCCAAGTGCCTATCAATGCATGAGTAGATTAATAAAATGTGGTATATGTATACCATGGAATACTACTCAACTACAAAAAACAATTGTGAGCTATCACTTCTTATATTATCCAGGAAAAAGCTTGAGCCCATCCTTCAAAGTGAGGTATCACAAGGATGGAAAAACATGCACCACATGTTCTCACCATTAAATTGTTACTAACTGACCAACACAAAGTTTTTCACTTGGTAGTAACACTCAGTGGGTTCTGGTCATGTAAGGGTGTGTATGTTTGTGGGGGGGCAAACCCACAAATAATGGAACTGGAATTCACTGTATGGGGGAGGGACATAATTTTAGTCCTGACTTGGAAGGGGTAAATGCATTACATGTAACCAAAATGTTTGCACCCTCATAATATTCTGAATAAAATAAGAAAAATAAAAAAAAATGGCATTCATATTTTAAATAATTGACAAGTCAGATCCATAATTATGCTGGAACATTATTGTTAGTTTGGAAAAGTTAAAAATTTTAAATCTAGGGATGTGTTTCCTCAGCTTTCCATCTACAGAGCAGATGACCAAAAAAATAAGTTCATATTGGAACTGATATTAAGGACATTGCTGGACCTATATAATTAGAATTAAGAGATGGTCATATTTTAATGAGTATGTATATTTATTTAAGACCTTTTTGGTGCCACAGCTAGCTTATAACAGAACTTGGAACCCAACAAGAGAGTGTATATTAAAAGTATAATAAAAATATTACAAAAGTATAATAAAAAAGTGTAATAAAAATAAATAAAGGGAAGCAAGGAAAAAACAAAGAGGAGCCCTGCAAGAGGTACAAGTGTATACCATAATGGCCTACAGTATACTTTCACCATAAGCAGGAAATAATAGTTGAACGCACTCCAATGACTATACTGGATATGAAATATTTAAATAGTTCTGTATTCATTATTACATACCCCCCCAGTGTCCCATGCATTTCTAGCCTGAGAATCTCCTGGACATCTTAACAAGCCATCAATCAAAGATTGAATGTCTGACATAGTAGAGGGGGATCCAGAGTGCTGCTCCATGCTTATGGACAGAGCCTATTCTGAGTTATTTGTGTCCATACTGTACTGTTAAATGTTTGTGGTCCATAAGGTGATCTTTAATCAGAAACAGCTATAGTACTCAATAGTAGCTTATTCAACTTTATGCACATATACCTGAACCTTATTTCCATAGTCACCCTTTTTATCATTAAAATAGAGTATATTATGCAATCTCATTATTCTGGCAGTTGTTGAAATATAAATCACCTCCAGGTTAAAATGATTTTGATAAATATCAGCTCCTCATTTAAGCAGAATATCAAATGACCCTAAATGTTTCAAGAAATTATACTCACTGTTCTGTCATCCACTGAATAGTTTTCACACATGAAAAGCCATAAATATTTTCCCAAATATGCAAAGTTTTATGACTCCAGAACCAATTTCTAACCCATCCAACAGTATCACTACAACCACAGAAATTGCACTTGTTTCCATCACACCTAGAACCATGGGTATAAAATTAGAATTATTCAGTGTCCCTTGTTTTTTTGTTTTTTTTTGTTTTCAGTTTGTAAAGACTGCTGTAGATAGCAGTCTAGAATGACTCATATTTCAACCAGTTTACATTGAATGTGTAACTTCTAACTTTATCATTCCATGAATAATCTTATTAGCAGCAATGATTACTTTAATCTCTGGTGTCTTGACATCCCACAATGTCCCTATTTAAACAGTGCTATTTTTCTATTAACTTCCTCAAATATGCTTCTGTCCTATGAAGAAGAATTTTACACATGAACTACTTGGTTGTTCTGAAATATGGACTTTACAGAAAAGGCAGAATAAAAACCTCACTCTTCATTCATCAATTAAGGTAAAAAAAAGTTGTGTCCTAGTAATCTACAAAGGAATAAATGAATAATTTCTTATATTTATAAACACATACATTTTTACATATTTGATGTAATTATATATATAAATATATATGTAAACAATTTAGCCAGTGGGAGTTTCTTCAGGTCATACCTTGAAGTCTTTTGACATGCGGTCAGTAGTTTTGTAGATATTCCTCTCTTTTGAGGATGTAGTCATGTTTTAGATTTATCATGTATACTTCCAGCCCCAGACCTGGAGCTAAGCATTTTTCAAAGAAGGTCCATTTTGGTTTTTTTTAAAAAAATTGTATTTATGATCACAGAACATAAAATTGTAGAAAGGATTATAGAAAAATGCACATTTGCAACTGCTATTGAATAAATGAATCTTAACAATTACCATCAATGATTGCTAAAACAAACACCTGAAAAGTTATTAGGAAATATTTAAATGGGTGGATCAGGCTGACAATATCTGGATGCACTGATTGATATATCTATGAAAATAGGACAACCAGACATCATGTGTCTTCTGATGTGATTAAATAATACATATACAGTAATGCCTATGAACCAGACTTACAAAAATAAAATTGTCTTTTAAAAAAACTTATGTCAATTAAACATTTATATATAATTATCAGTAAATGTGGGATATTGATAAACATGTTCAAATGGCATTATGATGATATGAGTTAAATACGGAATGTGGGAAATAATATAGGATTAATAATACTGACTTTTCAGCAGATGAATTGCATAAGACGGTGGAACAGTAACTATTACAGATTTTAAGTGATTTGACTGACTGCAGCATTGCTTGGATCCTGATTCAAACAATCAACCATAAGAAGACAATTTTGAAAAAAATCAGAAAAAATCCTGGATGAAGTATTAATGACTTTTTTTTTTTTTTTGAGACAGAGTCTCACTTTATTGCCCAGGCTAGAGTGAGTGCCGTGGAGTCAGCCTAGCTCACAGCAACCTCAAACTCCTGGGCTCAAGCAATCCTGCTGCCTCAGCCTCCCAAGTAGCTGGGACTACAGGCATGTGCCACCATGCCCGGCTAGTTTTTTCTATATATATTTTAGTTGGCCAATTAATTTCTTTCTATTTATAGTAGAGATGGGGTCTCGCTCTTGCTCAGGCTGGTCTCGAACTCCTGAGCTCAAATGATCCGCCCACCTCGGCCTCCCAGAGAGCTAGGATTACAGGCTTGAGCCACCGCGCCCGGCCGACATTTAAAATAATGTTAGTTGTGTTGGATATGATTATGGCATTATGACTATGTTTTTTAATGTTCTTATATTTTAGAGATACATACTAAAATAATTATTGGTGTAACAAAATAAAATTATGTATGAGATTTGCTTCAAAATCATTCAGTGCAAGTGGGTGGAACATATGAAATGAAATTGACTACAATTTGATCATTTTTGAAGCTGAATGATGGGTTCATGGAAATTCACTGTATATTATCTCTAATTTTATATGTGTCTGAATTTTTTATAATAAATTAAATAATTAAATTAAAAAGTAAAACAACTTGTGAACATACATTATTACCAGATATGTTTTTACACAATTTAAATAATTATTAAAATCAAACTTGGCTTTATCTGCTTCTCAGTGCTACATTTCATCTCTAATCATCCTCACTCATGTTTCTCATAGCACTTGTTAAAATCTTCTTTCCTTTCCTTACAGATTACCTCAAATATTTCTTATCACCTTCATTTATTCTAACATTTTTTTGTTAGAAAGAGAATCATCTCTTCTCATTTAGAAAAATTGTCTTTACATGCTTTTATTTTATTTATTTATTTATTGTGGTAAGAACACAAGATGAGATCTACCCACTGAACAGAGTTGTAAGTGTAAAAGACAGTATTACTGTCCGTCGGAACAATATTGTACATTAGATCTCTAGAACTTATTTATCTTGCATAACTGGACACTTATAAGTGTTCACTAGCAGCTGCCTATTTGCTCTCCCCCACCTATTGGTAACCACCATTCTATTCTTTGCTTCTCTGAGTTTGACTATTTTAATTACCTCATATAGATGAAATAATGCAGTATTTGATTTTCTGTGATTGGTTTATTTCACTTAGCATAATTTCTTCAAAGTAGAATCATGTCATGGCATATGGCAGGATTTCCTTTTTTATAAGACTGAATATTATAGACTAATGACCAAGAAACACATGAAAAAATGCTCATCATCTCTAATCATCAGGAAAATGCAAATCAAAACCACAATGAGATATCACATAACTCCAGTGAGAATGACTTTTATCAAAAAGTCCCAAAACAACAATTGTTGGTGTGTATGTGGAGACAGGAACACTCATACACTGCTGGTGGGACTGCAAACTAGTACAACCTCTATGGAAACTGGTGTGGAGATTCTGCAAAGAACTAAAAGTAGAACTACCATTTGAACCAGGAATCCCACTATTGGGCACCTTTCCAAAGGAAAACAAGACATTCTGTAATATAGACACCTGCTCTCAAATGTTTATAGCAGAACAATTCACAATTACAAAGATGAGAAAACAACCCAAGTACTCATCAATACATGAGTGGATTAATAGAATGTGTTATATGTATGCCATGGAGTGCTACTCAGCCAGAAAAATAGTGATGAACTAGCACCTCTTGTATTATTCTGGGTGGACCTGGAGCCCATTCTTCTAAGTGAACTATCAGAAGGGTGGAAAAACAAGTGCCACATGTACTCACCGTCAAATTTGTACTAACTGATCAAACACTTATGTGCACATATGGAAGTAACATTCATCAAGTGTTTGGCAGGTGGGGGGGATGTGTATATTCACACCTAACGGACTGTCTGGGCAATAGGCACACTTTTATCTCTGACTTAGATGGTGCAAAGGCAATATATGTAACATAAATGCTTTTACCCCCATAATAGCCTGAAATTAAAAAAAAGAAAAATTAAATATTGAAGCAGTGGTATTATACCAATAAAGCAGCTTTAGTGATTTAAAACTATGGCTGATGTTTATCATTCTTTCAACCCTTATATATTGATTGACATTTTATCACATTAAGTGTAACTGCCATTTTAAAGTTAGGAATGTCCTTGGATTGTTTATTTTATCATAACAATTTATGTTCAGCAAGTTTATCAGTATTCCAAGGAGAGCCATTTCTATTGAATTATACATTGTGGAATGTCACTTAATTTATCTCATTGTTAGTATTAAAATATACCAAAATTGCAGGACACAAAATCAACATGCAAAAGTCAGTTTTATTCTATTATGTACTGACAATGAATGATTCAAAAGGAAAATTAAGAAAACAATTCTACTTTCAATGGTATCAAATAGATAAAATACTTAAGAATAAAACTAACCAAAGCAGTGAAAGAGTATTTACTGAAAAGTACAAAAAGTTAATGAAATACGATATACATAAATAAAAGGTATCCTCTATTTAAGTTTCAAGACTTAATATTGTTAAGACATTGATTCTATTCAAAACAATCTATATATTCAATGCAATCATTATCAGAATCACAAGGACTTTTCCTTTGTACAAATAGAAAAATTCATTTTAAAATATATATGGAATCTCAAGGGAATCTGAATAGCCAAATCTACCTTGAAAAAGAACAACGTCAGAAGTCTCACACTTCCTGATTCGAAAACTGATTGCAAACATACAATGATCAAACAATGTGGCAATGGCAAAAATATATATAATCTTTTATATATATATACACATACACACACACACACACACACACACATACACACAAACATACATACACACATCTCAAAGAAATAAAATACAGACCCCAGGAATAAACTCTTACAAATATGATCAAATCATTTCTGACAAGGATACTAATGCCCTTGGACAGTTTGTTCAAACATGGTGTTTGAAAAGCTGGATATCCACATGCAAAAGAATGGTTACATTACATTATATATAAAAATTAACTCAAAATAAATCAAAAACCTAAAAATAAGAGCTAAAATTATAAAACTCTTAAAACAAAACATAGCAGAAAAGCATTATTACATTACAATTACTTCTTGGATGTGACACCAAAAGTATAGGTCACAAAAGTGAATAATAGATAAATTGTGATCCATAAGAATTAACAATTTTTATGCATGAAAGAACAATATCAACAGAGTGAAAAGATAATACAGAGTGGGAGAAAATATTTACAAATCACCTGATAAGGGGTTAATATCTAGAATATATAACTCAATAACAACATCAACATAAAAACTCACAAATGACTCTACTCAAAAGTGGACAAATGAGTAGAATAGATATTTTTTCAAAGAAGAGATATAAATGGCTAATAAGCACAAGAAAAAATGCTCAACATCACTAATCAATAGAGAAATCAAAATCAAAATCACAATGAAATACCAATTCACACCCATTAGGATGTCTATGATCAAAAAGAGAAAATAACAAGTGTCTGAGAGGATTTAGATAACTTGTTAACCTTGTACACTGCTGGTGGGAATTTAAAATGGTGCAGCCACTGTGAAAAACAGTATGATGGTTCCTTTAAAAGTTAGAGGTAGCAATATCATATGACCCAGCTGAAGAAGCTAAGGAAATTTTAACCAAATATATAACTTCTTAGTATTTTGAATTAAATGCTCTGAGAAATTAACAGGCCCTTCAAGATCAAAAAGCATTGGATGGGCTTTCCCTCTATCTCTATAAATCAGATTCACCCATCACAAGAACAAGGGACTTCCCTTCCCCTCCCTGTTATCTCACTATATTGCAGAAAAAGAAGATCAAGACTGCAATTAAATCTGGCCCAAACCATTTTAAACATATACCTGTCTCTCAGGTTAATTTACAAGTCAATCTCTCTCCCATTCTTTCATTTCCCCATGTATCTATTCATCCTATCTAGCAACCACTTTTTGCCCCATAACAGAATTATCTATACTCCTCATATTTCCTCTTTTCTCTAAAAGGCATGTATAAAAATATCTAGATTCCATTGGGATATTGATTAATCACTCTGTGATTCTCCTCATGCACATCATAAATAAACCTTTCTCTTATTAATCTGCCTTAATTGTGAGTTGATCTTTCAGAAACTTTTCAGTGGAAAGAACAAGTATCCCCTCACCCCTCCCCCCAGCAGCAATTCCACTTCTGGATATATACCCAAAAGAATTGAAAGCAGTCACTGAACCAATATCTGTATACTCATATTCATAATACAAGTATTCACAAAATGAAAAATGTCGAAGCAAGACAGGTATCCATGGAGAGATGAATAGATAAACAAAGGTGATATAGACATACAAAGGAATATTATTCATCTGTAAAAAGGAAGAAAATTCTGACATGTGTTGGGGCTCAGAAATGTATACCCCCAAATACGGTGCTTTGACATGAAGAACAAAAGAAGAAACCTCAGGGTATTTCTGACAGCCCACCTCAAACTATCTTTCAAAGTTATTTCCCTCCCACATCACAGGATAAATTTGTTCTCTGAAGTTCCTTTATGTGCCTAAATTCCAGATCCACCAAGGAGACAATTACTGTTTTTCCCTTACCTATTATCTCATTTTCTATTACAGAAATGAAGTCTAAAAATGTAACCACATCTGGGCAGACTGTTTCAAAAGATAATTTCTGTCTTTGAGGAATGATCAAATTCCAAGGAGAACTATTTACAAATTAATCTGTTTCTTGATCCATTACTTCTCCCTAGTGATCATTTATAGTCCCTCAACAGAATTCTTCTTCTTCCCCTCCCATAATCTGTTTTGCCACCATAACCTGTTTTGCCAGGATCCAAGACCCATTCTTTCTATAACTTCAAGATGGAATATTCTCTTCTGAACCCCACTGGGGAGTAAGTAATCACTGTGTGGCTCTCCCACATGTGCATATTAATAAATTTATATGCCTTTTCTTCAATTAATTTCCCTTTTGTGAGTTGATTTTTCAGTGAATCTACAGAGGGTGAAGGGGAACTTTTCCCTTTGTCCCTATGTTACTGAAAACTTGGCACTTATCCACAAGGCCAAACCAGAAGGATGAGTACAAGTGTTTTGGAGAAGAGGAAAGAGAAGTTTTATTACTTTGTGGGAAAAGGAGGAAAACTGGTATAGCTTGTCTTAAAATCCAAATTTTCCTGAACATTCACAAAAATGCAGAGTTTTAAAGGATGGGTTCTCAGCTTCAGGAAATTACTGTTCAACTGCAGCCGATGATTCTGATCATCTCATCTCCTCTGAAGATAATTTTGTGACCTCTGCCTAGGAACTTCCTTTACCAGGTCCAGGGTGGGCCATCTCCTGTTGCCCAAATAAACAAAGCATTATCTTTCCCAGTGCATCCCCTCTGTTACACCTACACATGTTACAACATTGATGAATCTTAAAGACATTATACTAAGTGAAATAAGCCAGACATAAGAGGTGAATATTACATGATTTCACTTATATGATATATGAAGTATAGTCAAATTCATAAAGAAATAAAGTTGATATATATATATATATAATATAGTCAAATTCATAAAGAAATAAAGATGAATTGTGGTGTCTTGAAGCTGAGAGAAGGGAATCATATGTTGTCTGCAAGAAATATATTTCACCTATAAGCACACATAGACTGAAAATAAAAGATATTCCATGCAAATGAAAACCAAAAAGAAGAGAAGTAGCTATAATTATATCAGGTAAAATAGATTTCAACACAAAAACTGTAAAAAGAGACAATAATGTCATTATATAATCATAAAGGAGTAAATTCGTTGAGAGGATATAAAAATTCTAAATATATATGGATCCAACTCTAGAGCACCTAAATATGTAAATTGAATATTATCAGAGCTAAATAGAGAGAAACACCCCAATACAATAATCATTGCAGACTTCAACACTCCACTTTCATTTCAGACATATCATTGAGACAGAAAATCAACAAAGAAACATTGGATTTCATCTGCACTATAGACCAAATGTACCTAATAGACATTTACAGAACATTTTATATAATAGCTACAGAATGCCCCTTCTCCTTAGATCATGGATCATTCTCCAGAATAGAATAAATGTTAGGCCACAAAACAAGCCTTCAAAATTTCAAGAAAATTGAAATCATGCCAAGTGTTTTCCCTGATAACAATGGAATAAAACTAGAAAACAATGACAAGAGAAATATTGTAAAATATAAAAACATACAGAAATTAAACAATATACTCCTAAATGACTAGTCAGTCACTGAAGAGATTGAGAAAGAAATTAAAAACTTTCTCAAAACAAATGAAAATGAAAACACAACATATCAAAACCTCTGGGATACCGTAAAAGGCATAATAAGAGGAAAGTTTACAGTGATAAGTTCAAATAACCTAACAACCTATCTCAAAAAAACTAGAAAAACAAGAGCAAAGCAAATAGATACAAAATGACCTGGACTTGAATTCAAAATAAATCAAGAAAGTAAAGGTAAGGGGAAATCTCCCAAGTCTTTAATTTTCTTATAAAATTTCTATATAGAGATATGCTACTGTAAATGCAGGGTTGTGTAACCACATACCTTGCAGATAACAAAGTTAATTTTCATTTAAATGAAGATAAATAGTCTGAATGTTTTGAAGATCAATAACAGAGATAAGATGAAAACTTTTGTTATAATGTTTCCATAAACTTTTCAAAAACATTTGAGATTTAGTTTTTATTATACTAGACTCTAGTTTATTAAAAATTAGGAGCATTTACTCAAGTCTGTTTGACAATGTGTCATGATTTTTGATTTATACTTTCAGAATATGCTAGGACAACAGCTTTGATTCTAACATGACAATACTTTAATCTTAGAAGTATATGTTATTTTATGTATGCTATGTAGTCATTGCATTCAAAAGAGAGAATAAAGTTATTACTGCCTGTTTACCAATTTTATGAAATTCAGTTTGGAATAGAAATATGTTACAAGGCCAAACTACATTATGCAGTCCATTTCTCTAGAGTCTGTTAAATTATTAATACAAGACATTGCACCTATTCTATTAAATAGATGGTCAAGACAATAGCATAAACAGGTTTTTTTTCTGAGTTTTTTTTTTTTTTTTTTTTGAGAGAGAGAGTCTCACTATGTTGCGCAGGCTAGAGTGAGTGCCATGGCATCAGCCTAGCTCACAGCATCCTCAAACTCCTGGGCTCAGGTGATCTTCCTGCCTCAGCCTCCTGAGTAACTTAGACTACAGATGTGAGCCAGTGCACCCGGCTAATTATTTGTTTCTATTTTTAGTTGAGTGGCTAATTTTTTTCTATTATTTTTAGTAGAAATAGGGTCTTGCTCTTGACATAAAGAGTTTTAAAAAGCACATCGCAGACACTATGCTTTTTAATATCCAAATAAATATAATCAAGCACATCAATATATAATTTCTCTACTAGGATATATATTTTTTCCAGGGGTGATAATAGTAATTTTGAACATAATATTGAAGCAACAATTAGATATATAAAAATTGTGAAATAGCAACCATGTATTCTTTTAATATTTTTTCTTAGAGATTATTAGACTGAATAGTAAAGTATTCTGTTTATCATTGAAATTGATGACTCAAATATCTGGAGGAGATATACTCTTAATAGAAAAATAAATGCATATTATGTAGTTCTATACATATTGAGGTATAAGTTTAGTAACCTATTAACATCTGGTGCATTTTAGTTATATGTCTGTTATGAATTCTTATATTCTAGTGGTGGATGCCAGAGAAATGAACAATTACAAGCAAAATTATAACTGATATAAAGAGGATTGACTCAATATTTAGAACACAGAGAATAGGCACCTGACTCTGACTAGAGGGGTCATCCAAGGCTTCCTAGAAGAAATGATGGCCAAGTCCTAAATACTAAGTTGTTTAGGTGAAGTGTTGTCTTTTGTGTTTGTGATTTGGGGATTGGGAATATGGGTAGAGTAAAAACTCTTTAATGTAATAATGGTTTAGCAAAAACCTATAAGAGAAAGACATAATGGACAAAGTTCACAAAATTCCTTTTAAAATCGTGACTAAGAAAAAATGGCCAATAATCACTGCTACTACTTAACATATTATTGGAGATCCTGAACAAAGCAATACAACAAGAAAAAAATATGGTGCATGTTTTAGAGGAAAAGACATAAACTTGACATTATTTGCAAATATTAAATGCATGGATAATCCAAGTGCATGAATCAATCTTAAGTTATGAGTTAATAAAATGGTGTTTATATACCAGATCACTATACAAAATAAAACTGTCCTTTTATATCTGTAGGAATGCTTTAGGAAATATGATAGAAAATATTCTAGAATTTATAACAGCAACAAAAACTATAAAATATGTAGAACCTAATGAAAGATACACGTGATATTTAATGAAAACTTCTTTCCTCAATTTAGTGAGAAAAAATAATGGATACGACCACATTAAAATAAAATAATTTTGCTCAATCAGCATATTTAGCCAACTGGTAATGTATTAAGACATGATATTTGCAATATTTATTACAAGAATAATTTATCTTACTTTTATAAGTATTGTGTGCAAATGAAGAAAATATATTGAGTAAAGAGCTGGCATTATATGCCATTCTTGGACATACATTAAATATGAAAGATCAAGGAGGGTTTGGAAACATGGTGAAAAATTAAACAAAGGAAATCTAGTAGTAAATAAACAAATAAAAAGGGGCTATGTATAAGTAGATAGTATTAGTGTACATTGAACTGAGGAGTACAATCAGAATGTTTCTATTCAACTGATGCAAAGAAAACAAAAAATCAGCAACAATACAAAATAACAAAAACAATAAAACAAAGGCCATATTAAATCATATATTTAGGGCACTGAATGATATTCAGTATGTTTTAAATACAGATATGGTAGTGTTGAGAAATAGAGAAAGCAAAACTGGACCTTGTGAGCAATATTAAGAAGTTTGGACTTTATCCTAAAATCATGTGGGGATCTGTTGAAATTTTATTCATCCTCGGAACTAACAAATACATAATTGCTTATATAGGCTGCAAAGTGCGGTCAAGATTTGATAATTATCTAATACAAGCCTTCATTTACCAGTGTGAAAACTCTAAAAAGTAGTCAGCCATGACTCATTCTTTGATTCTCATAATAAAATTTTCTTCAGATTTCAATAGGCTACATGAATAAGATTATGTGGAAAGTATTACAAGATAATATTACAATGACATGTAAATTGTGCTTTAATTTCACATGTGTTTATTGTAATGTATTTATATGATTTAAAAAATACCTGTTTTGAAATTAGATATTGGCAATGATTGCATGATCTTGAGAATAAAGTAGAAAACATTGAATTGTACACTTTAAAGGCGTGGATTTTATTGTATGTGAATTATATCTTTAAAAAGATATAAAATATATTACTTAAAAATGTGATATTTAATATTTTTACATCAAAACCTGATATGAATGATAGAAAATAACCTCATATGAGTACTTATATTAAAATCTCACAAATAAAAGAAATTCAATGCTATTTTCTCTTTGAGATTTTTGCTAAAACATCTTCAAAATTTTTTATCTTAATACCACTTTAAAGGGTAACAGCAGCTTATGATAAAGAATCATTAACAACTTTAATTAATCCTTTTCTCGGCTGAGTGAACCAAATGTAATTTGAAATAGCTCAATGAACTGTAAAGATTGACAGTAAATGTGTGGGAGGGGGATTTTGACATAGTAATTATCTGAAACTAATTTGAAATAATTGATCATGCAGAAATTAGACTTACATTGGCAAATGTTAGGATTTTTATGACAAAATAGAATCCCATATTTCTGCTTAGATATTGAGACAACATGAATAGGCTGTATTGTTACCTAACCTGACAGTGCAGTGCAGGCAGAAATTGAACTAAGCATATCTGAGGATCAAGTTGGATAATTTACATAAATATAGCATCTATAGTACTGGTGAGAGTCATTGAAATATAAAATAGAAATGTATGTGTTTAGATGAGCACATTTAACTTTCTTATAATGCTTATAACAGAATAAAAATCTTTCATTCTTTAGCCCCACCTAGCCCTCCAATTTCACTTCCATGTGCTTCATTTGTACTTTTACTAAATCCCACCATATCAGTCAAGTAATATTAAAGGACTAATTTCCAGCATACCCATATGACATTATTTTATGTTCTGCATTGAAAATATTTTATTAAGAATAATAATATGAAGGGCAAACATAACTTTGACTTAAACTGCACAAAAGTAAAACATATAATCTAAACATTAGTATTTCCATAATATTCTGAAATAAAAAAATAATAATTATGAGTATAATATTTCCAGACTATATATTTCCAAGTATTATGGTTTAAACAGTATTTTATAATTATAGCTACAGAGAGAGGGTTTTTTCTGACTTGATTACTCAAGCTATCTAATTGATTTTAAGGCTGATTTTTCCCTCAAAAATCTACTGCCCTACTATTACCTGCGGATTCTTCATTGTCTTTTTCCTAGAAAAACTCAAGTAATGTAGGACACTTAGTGTAGGAGTGAAATGTAAGATTTTAGTCCTAATTTATCAATTATTTGCTGTGTAACTTAGGTAATTTAATGTGCTAAGTTGATTTTTCTCTATCAGGATAGTAGATAACACCAAAAAACATGTTGTGCATATTGATTGAATTAACATATGGGAAAAGATTGAAAAATCTGGGAAAAAATTACAAATTCAAGCTATTTATTTTTATTTTTCTTTAGACAAGGCCTCACTCTGTTCCTCAGGCTAGAGTGCAGTGGCACCATCATAGCTCCCTACAATCTCAAATTCCTGTGCTCAAGCAATCCTCCTGCCCTAGCCTCCTGATTAGCTGGGACTACAGGCACATGCCACCATACATGGTTAATTTCTTTCTTTCTTTCTTTCTTTCTTTCTTTCTTTCTTTCTTTCTTTCTTTCTTTCTTTCTTTCTCTCTCTCTCTCTTTTTTTGTTTCTTACTTTCTTATAGATATCGAGTTCAAGTTATTTCTATGAGAGTAATTAGTTAGGAATGGTTCAGATGTGTAAGATACCAGTTAATTAAGTTTTCTGTGTAAACGGATTTAGAGTAATTAATTTTAACCTTTCTTGTTTAAAAGATTTGTAAGTGTAACAATTCAGTTTTCTGTCCTAGTAAATATAGTTTAGTGAACATTTTATTATGTGTCTTTACTGAAATGATATCTTACACTGAGTATCTTAATTTACCTAATGTGGGAGATGTATCTGATCAGGCTGAATTGTATTTACACTGAAATATCCTCTTTGAGCATCTCTCATTTGCAATCCTTACTCATTTTTTGATTCACAGTCTCCACATCTCATAGAATAAACCTGTAATACAAAGCGAGATGACGTAAGACCTGGAAAATGGGCTACACATCTACTTGCCATCAAATTGGTACTGACAGCCTAAAACTATGGTATTCAAATAATTGTAGTGTTCGACAGAGATCTGAGGGGGGGAGACCCACATCTTAAGGATGTGATGAGCATTGTAGGGGGGAAAGGATTACCTCTATCTTTTTTTTAGGGAGAGGCAAAGAAACACACTGTAACCAAAATGTCTAAAAAAATTTTTTTTGTTAATGGGAGGGGAACGGGTGGAAGGGCGGAGAAGGGGAAGGGTATGCTCTTTGATGGTGGGTGCAGGGCGCACCACTTGAAGACTGGACATGCTTGAAGCTCTGGCAGAGCAGGATGGGGAGGGGGCAGGGGCAAGATATGTAAACCTAACAATATTTGTACCCACAGAATTTGGAAAAAAATAAATAAATAAATAAAGAATTCAACAAATGGTACTCTCTATAAAATTATTATTTTTAAATAGCATGTGCTATAATTGAAGTATTTTATAAATGATATGATTATTTTATATCTTTGGGGGATTTCTTTATCAGATAGGTAACTTTTTTCAGGCTTTTTCCAAAGATATTGCTCTAAAAGAGTAATTATCAAATTTTAAGACCATAAGGAATAAACTGGAGGAGGGCTACATGTTAAAAATTTATGTTTTTGGTTTAGGGGAGCAGATGGCTGACCAGAGACAACAGCTGGCAAAGAATCTCAGTAGGAAGTAAACGTTTTAGATGAAAAATAAAAAAGAAGCATACAAATAAACATAGAGAAGATATAATTCTAAGGGAAGGGTATAAGAACTTGTGGGGAACTCCATGCAAAGAAGGTGCAGAGCAGAACAAGGAGAATAAAGTCGTTGGCAGAGATCACCCCCAAGAGGCTTGGAGTACAGCACAAAGGGTAAGTGGAGTGGTTTGTTACTTCCAACCTCACATCTTTGACAGTCAGCAAGCTTCTGAGATGCTGGAGAGACTTTCTCCCCAACAAGCACAAAAGTAGCTACTGTAAGATATTGGGCTATAAGGACAATGGACACCTTCCAGCTTCTGTTTACTGCTTGTTTGCTAACCACAAGGCATTATGAGTACATTATGGGATGCAGAAGAAAAAGACAAAGAGCCCGGAAACCCGAATCTCTCAGCTAGGACCCGGAACAGGTTAGAGCCTATCAGGGGCAGGATGAAGTAAAAATCACGGTGGGGGCGGATGCATGACCAGTGTGTAAACAACTGAGTTATAAAAAGGAAACTAACACACAAAGGAGGGTCCTCGCCCATAGAAGAGGCCACTGTGCTGGCACTCTTGGGGCTCAGACCCTAGCTCGAGCTAGACAATAAAACTCTTTTTGATAATTACAGCCTTGGTGACTCTGTCTCTCTGCCCTGTGGCCTTGTGAATCTCGAATATAACAGCTACCACCAGAGAACGTGGAACTTCTTATGGACAAATTGTCAGGCTCCCAGCCTAACTGGGGCACTTCTCATCACAACATACCTGAACAGAGATAGAAGGCACTATATTGCTTCTCTAAACACTGTGTTTCTTTGTCCTCCACAGGGGACCTCAGCCTCTCAGTATTCAGCTTGCTTGTTCCCATGCAAATACTTCCCACTCAGGCCCAGAGTACAGAAGCCACAGAAATCCAGTAGGTCCTCGGGAGCCTATATTACCTTGAGGCTTGGACATTCCAGTGAGGCTGCCTTTCAGAGAGGTGGACAGAGACTACCAAAGTGCTAGCTTTCCTTCATCTAGACTCTTTTCCTCCCCTCCCATCCCCTACCCGCAGTTGCCAAGAAAGAAAAGGCACCACACCAAGACTTCTAAAGAGAGTAAGGCTCAAACTATTTTCTATAAAAGTCCTGTAGTCGACTAACAAGTGCTTGGACTGTGAGGTCCCTGCTCACCAGCCCTTCCTGGTGCTGAGCTCCCAGTTGCTCCATTAGAACAGGACATACCACAAAGCAGAGGGAGAAAACCTGCTTGAGCACCCCATAGGCAACTTGGGACCAGCAAACTTCCCGATGGCATTGTCAGGAATTGACCTTCAGAGAAACAAAAGAAGGGCTGCAGGCCAGATCCCATACCTCCAGGACTCGATTGCATTGCTTCAGGACATGGAGGGGAGATTTGTGAACTGATCTTCTAAGGTGAGGGAGCCCACATGGACAGAACTGAGAGGAGAGTGAAGTGGGTCCCAGCTGTCACATTCTCATGGAGCATCCCTCCTCCCAGTGGAAGGATGCACTCTCAGCCTCGGCAAAAATTCTGGATGTGGAGGTTCCACAGCTCTCAGTGAAAACGTGGAGGAGTTTGCTTAGTTTGAGCTCCTGCATGCTAGCAGATGTTGGATAAAAACCACAGAGCAGGTGAGCAGGGAGAAGAGTGAAAGCCACTCCTGAAAGTCAGATTGTGTATCTCAGATGGTCCCATCTCAACAAGCAGAATTTCTGGTTGGGTGGGGATACTTTATCACCCTGTGGGGGCTTTTCTCAGTCATATCCAGACTTATTTTCCCACATTCTTCTGCTGTGGAAGAGTATAGGGATTCACCTGGAAGTTACAGTGCCCCACCCAAAACCTGGGGCATTCAAGTGCTTCTCCTGAGGTACTAGAGCTGGTCAGAGATCCCTAAAACAACATTGCAGGTTGTACCTTCTGATAAGCACCACCTACTGACCAGAAAGTGAATCTGCACAGTCCTTTACAGCATCAGTTGACCAGATCATACAGGGTGTGGTTGATTCTCACCCAAAAGCACCAGCTGCTGTCTCAAAAATTAAATGGGAAATGACAATATAATTCACCCTGTAAAGAAGATCACAGGGCTGGAGAAATAGAAAGTATTTCAAAGACCTCCAGCCTCCCTCATCAAATAAAGACAGGGAATATGACCACTTATATAGGTCAACAAGGCTACAGCCTACAAACAACTAGCAACTGAGAACACCAACATTCTAAGGATATCTATACCCAAGGCATCTATCCAGAAATCAGAGCAGCATCAAAGCACCCACAAACAAACCCAAAGATTCTTATCCAACATACACTGAAAGCATACCCTTAAGAGTGAGGAGGGAGAAAAAAGCCCCAACTAAACAAAATAAAATCCAAAAATAAGAAGAAATAGCTGTTACAGATGAGAAGGAATCAGCATAGGAACTCAGGAAGTCTAAAAAATCAAAGCAAAAGAAAATCCCCAAAAGAAAACATCAGGCTTCTAGCAATGGATACTAATCAAAATGAAAATACTGAGATGGCAGATAAAACATTCCAAATATGGGTTGTAAGAAAGCTCAATGAAAACCAAGAGAAAGTGGAAAACCAACCCAAAGAAACCAGAAAAACCATTCAGGAAATTAATAAAAAATTCACTAAAGATATCAACATATGAAAAATCAAATGGAACATGTAGAAATGAAACATTCATTTAAGGAAATACAAAAAAAAAAAAAACATTGGAAAGATTTAAGAATACACTACATGAGCCAGCCCTGCATCCCTGAAATAAAATCCACCTGGTCATGGTATATTATTTTTTGATGTACTGCATAATTCTATTTGCTAAAATTTTGTTGAGGATTTTTGCATCTATATTCATGAGGGATATTGGTATATAATTTTCTTTTTCTGTTGCATCCTTTCCTGGCTTTGGTATCAAGGTAATGATAATGCCTTCGTAGAATGACTTAGGAAGGATACCATCCTTCTCAATGATGTGGAATAATTTCTGTAGTATAGGTATGAGTTCATCTTTGTATGTTTGGTATAACTCTGAAGTGCAGCCATATGGTTCAGGAATTTTCTATTTGGGGAGGTCATTAATTACTACTCCAATTTCTGAGCTTGAAATTTGTCTACGCAGGAATTCTGTTACCTCCTGGGTAAACTTAGGGAGGTTGTATAAATTCAGGAATTTTATTTTTAGGGTGTGGGATTTTTTATTCCCTTATTATTTTTGAAGTCTATATCATCTAGCTCTACAGGAGTCCAGAATATAACATTTAGTTGTAATCAAAAGATTGAGTTAGTTTAATTAACTTATAATTACACTTCCTTTTAAGAAGATAAACATTAAAGACAAATATATTACCTGTTAAAAAGGTAAATATTAAACACAAAGACTACCTCCCCTATGGATATAAATCCTTCTAGGCCTTTTAAAAACAAATTTGTATCTATATCTATCTAACTCAATAGAATTATAATATTGGTGAGAAATTATATACATGGTATCATACTGTATATAGCAAGGTGAAACTTTCATTTTTCATTCCACACTGTACCTTAGATCTCTACTCATTATAATGTGTATAACCTATCTTTAATCTTTGCATGATATTCCTTAGTATGAATGAATTGTATTTTAATGAACCAAGTACTTATCAAAAATATTTGGATCTTTTCCAAGGTTGTAAAATGAGCATCTTTGCACATATCCTAGAATTCCCTAGGGTATTCACTGAGAAGTAGAATTGTCAATCATCATCGATAAAGATTAATGAAATATCACAGGTTCCAAAGCATTGTAGCAAGCCTTAGAGTTTACTAAATCATAAACTCTAAATTTCATTTTAGCTGTGTAAAGAAGGACATATATATTACGAAAGGAAGCATTTATGGTAGCAAACAATACCAGTGTACTAAATTGTGATGACATTAAGAAATACCTAATTTGTTGGCATTTTATGGAGCAATTAAAAATAGTTGCATTCAATATAGCATATCTCTATTAATCAACATGTCAACACAAGAAATGTCCAGATTATTTCTTATGCTTTTAAAAGAAAAGCATTTAAAAATTTAATAATAGTGAACTCTCACTTGTACCCTGAAATTAATAATACAAAGGCAATGATGCAATGATATAATGATGCCTTTGGAATTAATTCAGAAATAGTTCTCCAATTTTGATTTTTCTTTGTCTCAGGACCTAACTAGGTAGGCAGATATTATCTAATAAAGACAAGCTACCATAACTATTAATTGACATTCTTATCTTCAAAATACACAGGGTCATTCTGCCTCTATCTGAAACTACAAAGGGTTTTACTCTAATCGTATTCCCACATCTGACCCTTCCACCATCACAAAAATAAAATACACACAAAATGAACTATGGGTTTACGAAAAGTATTTACTACTATTCTATTTTTTTATATTTTACCTCATATTATGGGGGTACAGATATTGTTAGGGTTACATATCTTGCCCCTGCCCCCCTCCCCATTCCACTATGCCAGAGCTTCAAGCGTGCCCAGCCTCCAAGTGGTGCGCACTGCACCCACCATGAAAGTGCATACCCTTCCCCTCCTCCCCCTTCCACCTGTCCATCTACAAATAACAGATTTGTTTTTAGAGATTTTGGTTACAGTGTGTATCTTTTCCTCTCCCTAAAAAGGGATAGAGGTAATCCCTTTCCCCCCACAATGCTCACCACATCCTTAAGATGTGGGTCTCCCACCCCCAATCCCTGTTGAACACTACCATTTTATGAGCACCATAGTTTTAATCTGTCAGTACCAATTTGATGGCGAGTAGATGTGTAGCCCATTTTCCAGGTCTTGTGTTGCCTCGCTTTGTATTACAGGCTTAAGCTTAATCCAGGATAGCATAAATGGTGCTGGCTCACTATCGTTTCTTAGGATTGAGTAATATTCCATTGTGAGCATATACCACATTTTAGATATCCACTCATGGATTGACGGGCACTTGGGTAGTTTCCATGACAGTCTGGTGGTGAATTGTGCTGCCATAAACATTCTGATGCAGATGTCCTTATAATAGATTTACTTATGTTCTTTGGGGTAGAGGCCCAACAATGCTATTGCTGGGTTGAATGGTATTTCTATTTTTAGTTGTTTGAGGTATCTCCAAATTCTTTTCCACAAAGGTTGTACTAATTTGAAGTCCCACCAGGAGTGTAAGAGTGCTCCTGTCTCTCGGCATCCTCGCCAGCATTTGTTGTTTTGGGATTTCTTAATACAGGGCATTCTCACTGGGGTTAGGTGATATCTCATTGAGGTTTTGATTTGCATTTCTCTAATGATTAGAGATGTTGAACATTTTTTTATATGTTTGCAGACCATTATTCTGTCTTCTTTGGAGAAGTTTCTGTTCATTTTCATTGTTCATTGCTTGATGGGGTTGTTTGATTTTTTCTTGTTTATTCTTTTAAGTTCTAGATAGATTCTTGTTATTAGACCTTTATATGAAGTGTAGAGAGTGAATATTTTCTCCCATTCTGTGGGTTGTCTATTTGCTCTAATGATAATTTCCTTGACAGTGCAGAAATTTTTAATTTGATCAGATCCCATTTGTTTATTTTTGATGTGGCAGTGATTGCCTTGGGGGGTCTTCCTCATAAATTCTTTGCCTAGACCAATATCTGATAGGGTTTCCCCAACATCTTCTAGAATTCTTAACGTTTCATGACTATTATCCATGGTCTATTATCCATCTGGAGTGAATTTTTGTGAGACGTGAGAGGTTGGGATCCTGATTCTCTCTTCTGCATGTTGCTAACCAGTTTTCCCAGCACCATTTATTGAAAAGAGAATCTTTTTCCCATAGTATATTTTTGTCTGCTTTATCAAAGATTAGGTTACTGTATACAGATAGTTTGATCTCTGGAATCTCAGATCTATTCCAGATATCGAAGTTTCTGTTCTTGTGCCAGTACAAGACAGATTTAACTATTATTGCTTTATAGCACAGCTTGAAGTCAGGAAGACTGATGCCTCCCAGTTTGTTCTTTTTTAATTAAGATTGTTTTGGCTATATGTGGTTTTCTCTGCTTCCATACAACGTGAAGAATTATTTTTTCTTGATCTATAAAGAATGCTGGTGGTATTTTGATGCGAATTGCATTGATTCTGTAGATCACCTTAGGTAATATTGACATTTTAAAAATATTGATTCTACCAAGCCATGAAAATGGTAGATTTTTCCATCTGTTTACATCATCTGCAATTTCTTTTTTTAGTGTTTCGTAGTTCTCCTTGTATAGATCTTTCGTATCTCTTGTTAAGTATACTCCTAGGTATTTAATTTTCTTTGGGGCTATAGTAAAGGGTATTGCATTTTTGATTTGAGTTTTTGATTGATGGTTCTTGACATATATGAATGCTTCTGATTTGTGTGTATTGATTTTATAGCCTGAAACTTTACTGAATTCATTTATCAAGTCTGGGAGTCTCTTGGAAGAATCCATGGGGTTTTCAAGATGTAATATCATATCATTGGTGAAGAGTGAGAGTTTGATCACATCTGTTCCAACTTGGATGCCCTTAATACCCCTTTCTTGCCTGATTGCTATAGCTAGAACTTCGAGCACTATGTTGAATAGGAGAGGAGAAAGTGGGTATCCTTGTCTAGTTCTGGATCTAAGGGGGAATGATTTTAATTTTTCCCCATTTAGAATGATGTTAGCCATTGCTTTGTCATAAATGTGTTTGATAAATTTAAGGTATGGGCCGTCTATGCATATTTTGTTAAGAGTTTTCATCATAAAGGTATGTTGGACTTTATCAAATGCTTTTTCTGCATCTATTGAGAGAATCATATGATTTTTGTTTGACTTTATTTATAAAGTGGATTGCATTTATAGACTTGTGTATGTTGAACCAGCCTTCCATGCCAGGAATAAATTCCACTTGGTCATGGTGAATTATTTTTTTGTTGTGCTGCTGAATTCTATTTGCTAAAATTTTGTTTAGGATTTTTGCATCTATATTCATGAGGGATATTGGTCTGTAATTTTCTTTTTTTATTGCATCGTTTCCTGGTTTTGGTATCAAGGTGATATTGGCTTCCTAGAATGAGTTAGGAAGAATAGCATCCTTCTCAATGGTGTGGAATATTTTCTGTAGTATAGGTATGGGTTCATCTTTCAATGTTTGGTAGAACTCTTGAGTGTAGCCATCTGGCCTGGAACTTTTCCATTTGGGGAGGTATTTAATGACTGCTTCAATTTCTGAGCTTGTTATTGGTCTGTTCAAGAACTCAGTTTCCTCCTGGGTGAACTTAGGGAGGATGTGTGATTCCAGGAATCTGTCTGTTTCATCTTAATTCTGTAGTTTTTGGGCATATAGATTTCTATAGAAGTCAAACATAATGTTTGTATTTCTGTGGAGTCTGTTGTGATCTCTCCTTTTTCATTTCTTATTGAGGTTATCAGAGTCCTTTCCATTTGAGTTCTTGTCAGCCTAGCCAGAGGGCTGTCAATTTTGTTGATCTTTTTGAAAAACCAGCTTCTGGTTTTGTTGATTTTCCATATAGTTCTCTTGTTCTCCATTTCATTTACTTGAGCTTTGATCTTAGATATATCTTTTCTTCTGCTCAGATTGGAATTGATTTGCTCTTCTTTTTCCAGATCCTTGAGTCTATTCATTAGGTTTCGGTGTCTAATCTTTCTCTTTTTTGGGTGTGAGAGTTTATTGCTATTAGTTTTCCTCTCAGATATGCTTTTGCTGTATCCCAAAGGTTTTGGAAATATGTGGCTCCATTGTCGATTTGTTCAAAGAAATTCTTGATTTCCCTCTGAATTTCTTCCTTTACCCAATAGTTATTCAACAGTAGATTGGTTAGTTTCCATGACTTAATGATGTGGTGTTTATTTCTATTAGAGTTGAACTCTAATTTTATACCACTATGGTCAGAGAAGACACAGGGTATTATTTTTATTTTCTTGATTTTTTTTAGATCTGCTTTGTGGCCTAGTATGTGATCAACTTTCGAGAAGGATCCATGAGCTGCTGAGAATAATGTAAATTCAATTTTATTTGGGTGAAATGTTCTATATAGATCTGTCATAACTTTTTGGTCAATAACTTTGTTTAGGTCCCTTATTTATTTACTTAATTTCTGTTTGGAGGATCTATCCAGTTCATTTAGTGGTGTATTGAAGTCCCCTGCTACTATGGCAGTATTTTTTAAGGTGGTATTTAGCTCAGACAAGGTTTGCTTTATGTAATTGGTACTCCTGCATTGGGAGCATAAATATTAAGAATTGTTAGATTTTCTTGTTGGATCTTCCCTTTCACCATTATGAAGTGGCTTTCTTTATACTTTTTTACCTTTGTTAATTTAAAACTAATGTAGTCTGTGAAAAATGTAGCACCCCCTGCTTTCTTTTGACTTCTGTTTGCCGGGTGATGGTTTTCCATCCCCTGATCTATAGCCGGGAGGCATCTTTATGGTTTAGGTGTGTTTCCTCTAGACAGCAAATACTAGGATTTTGGAATTTTATCAACTCTTCCTGCCTATGTCTCTTCAGAGGGCAGTTTAAACCATTTACGTTTATTGAGAGCATTGAAATTGGAGGAAGAGTTCTGTTTATATTGATCAGTAATGTCCTGTTGCTTTGACTTAGAGCTTGAGCCATCATGAAGTTCAAGATCTAGACTTTAATTCTTTGAGGATTTCATTTTGAGAAGTGTCTATTGCCCTGTTCACTGTGGAAGGCAGGTCTGAGAATTTCCTGTAGTGCTGGTCTGGTCTTTGCATATCCCTTCAGTGATTGCTTGCCTGAGAAGGATTTTATTTCACCCTCATAGATGAAACTTAATTTTGCCGGATAAAGAATTCTAGGTTGGGCTTTGTTCTGTTTTAGAAGATTAAGGATAGGCACCCACTCCATCCTGGTTTGTAAGGTTTCAGATAAGAAGTTTGTTGTTATTCTGATAGGCTTTCCTTTATAGGTTATTTGTTGTTTATGCCTTGCTGTACGGAGGATTGCTTCTTTCACATTTACTTTGGTCATCTTAACAACCACATGAGGAGGTGATTGCCTATTCACATTGTGTCTCCCAGGAGTTCTGTGTGCTTCTTGAATTTGGATATCCAGATTTCTAGCTAGGCCCGGCATATTTTCCTCCAGTATGCCGTAAAATAAGTTTTCCAACCCTTGTGAATGTTCCTCTTCCCCTTCTGGAATCCCAATCAATCTGAGATTCAACTTTTTTACATAATCCCATACTTCCTGTAAGCTTTGATCTTGTCTCTTGTTTCTGTGCACTCTATTTTCCTTTGATTTGTTTAGCATGTAGGTAAAATCTTCAAGCTCTGAGATTCTTTCCTCAGCATGGTCTATAATGTTTTTGAGGCTTTCCACTGTATTATTTAGTTCCTTGAATGTTTCCTTCATTGCCAGAATTTCTGCTTGGTTTATCTGAATTACTTCTATATCTTTGGAGAATTTTTCATTCATTTCCTGGATTGTTCTTGTGGTTTCTCTATGTTGGGATTCTATTTTCTCTTCAATTCTGTTGAGCTTTCTAATAATCCATATTTGGAATTCTTCCTCTGTTACTTTAATCATATCATTTAAGTTTGTATCAGTTGGTGGAGAACAAGTATTTTCTTTTGGAGGTGACTTTTCTCTCTTATCTTTCATGATTCCTGATGCTTTCCACTGGTTCTTCCTCATATGGATACTTTATTGAGGACCAGAGATGCTCGAAGTCGATTATGAACTGTGTTCTTGGGTTCCAAAGGAATGATCCTTGGAAGACCTGGGGAGGATGTGTTCTGGTTCTGTATCATCTAAGAGGAGTTTGGGCTGTTGGGTTATCTTTGACCTGATGTCTTCACCTTCTTCCCGCAGAGTTAAGTGGGTTTGGGTCCCTTGCTTAGACACCCAAGGGATCCTTGACACTAGTGAGATGGAAACCAGTTTCCACCACTAGGTTGAAGTGGGAGGCACTGTGTTAAGCACTGAGTTTACTCTTTCTTTTGTTGTCTTTGGTTTGTGGGAAGGAGTCAGTTAT